>CM014730.1:16740507-17052194 GCA_004329165.1 Spatholobus suberectus | reverse complement strand
TTAATTATAAAATAATTTTGTACAAATCCAAAATTATTTAATAGTTCACCACATTACTTTATTTTAATTTCAATATGATATTAAAATATACGTAAATATTTAATATTTGATAACATATCTAGAAAAATCCAAATGATCTGAAATTTGATATATATGATCATGAAGATAATATCGCATAATTCAATGGTTAGATAGTGAAATTTGCACTTAACAAAAGGTTATTGAATGTGTAATTTAACTGACTTTGACACCTGGTATCAACGAATCTTGATGCTATATAATATATATATATATATATATATATATATATGATAATTGATGAATGCTTTATATCAATTGTTCTTTGTTTTATCTTTTTATTATTATGCCAACGATGATTGTAACACTCTCAATTTTAGGAAATAATTTATTTTATTTTTGACAAACACTTTTATTATTATTTTCTATTATTACTATATTCTTGTTATATAGAGACATTTTATGAAAATCTATACTTCGGTTCTATGCCCTAAGAAATTAAAACTTTGTCAGAAGAAGAATGTATTTAGATTTATACAATTCAATGATTCACAAAATTAACTGAAAATTCAGACAGTTAGAGACATAATCACAAAAGGGTAGATAAATGTTAAATAAATATCGAAACATGACAAAACAATATTTTGGACATGGAAATATGCTTAGAATATTATTTTATAATTGTAGGAATTTTTCTATAATCTTTAGAGATTTCTCAATTTTGATACTTAGAGGGCTCCAAAAATTGTGAAAAAAAAAGAAGCTAATTTAATGTGTCTAAAATGACTCTATAAGAAATGATTAAGATTTTCATTATTATGAATTTAAAAACACAATTTAACAAGTAAATGGTTTGAGAGAATTAAGTCATGTGTTTACCAAGAGTGTGAATAAATGAGAGGCATTTTTCTCTTTCCCTACTGTAAACTAATGATACCCACTATTGTGTGGTGAACACAAGTGTGGATCTTCGGTGAGTTCTCATGGTAGTTGTTGGAGTCTCCGGTGGTGGCACTTACTTACAAGGACTCCGATGCTTAAGTTAGTAAAGATACAAGTGTGAGTGAGAATGAGAGAGAGTGTGTGTACCTAATGAGTATAAAGTCCTTTATATAGTGTGCTTTGGAAGGAAATTCTGTTAGAGCTAAGTGCCACGTGGCAGCATGTGTTTGGGTGCCTTATTACACGCTTTTCTTGTCGTTAGGCACTTCCCATGCTGTGTCAGGATAGAAGTAGAGTTGGTCTAAGATAGCAGGGATTTACTAGCTGGGGTACTAGTGACTGTGCCAACTAGGGTAAGTGAAGTATGAACTGACTTAGAGCTATATGTCCGAGTAACTTCCAGAACAGTTGTCCCCAAGTTGGTGATGCTTAGAGAAGCATCATCAACTAAAGAGTCTAAGTCGGTCCTATAATAGTTGCCCCCAAGCTGGTGATGCTTACAACAGGCATCATCTGCTTAAGAGCCCAAAAAAGAAGGTCCAGAATGATAATGTTGCCCCCACTTCGGTAAGACTTTTTTGTCGGAAAAGGCTTGCCGACTTTGGAGCCAAAAGGTTCGAGCATTCACTACTACAAAAAAGGCCTTTAACAGCACTTAAAAAGGGCCTTTAATAGCACTTTAACGTGTTGTCTATGCCCCCGCTATTAAAGAAGGGTTAGCTTTAACAGCACTTTGAAACAGCGCTTGTTTTAAACAAGCGCTGTCTATCTAAGCCCTACAATAGCACTTGCTTAATACAAGCGCTATTTATCTAGGCCTTACGACAACACTTGTGTCTCAGACAAGTGCTATCTATGTTAAGTTTTTTTTAAAAAAATTTTGGATTCATTTTATTGCTTTTCCCTGCATTTAATATTTAAATAGAGTTATTGAATGTTCAGAATATTTTAATAAACCACTAATAACATCAATAATGCATACTACATTTTGTATTGATTATCATAAAAGCATTTAATGGAACAATAACATTAGTGGCTCTGCATAAAGAGTTTCTAAAAACTTTATACTACAATCTTCTAAAATATAATTTAGATTACAATATACAATCTTCTAGATACTAAGTACATTCATAACAATCATTCTAACTACTAAACAAATAAAAAACTACTAATAAGCCTATTTGAATCTTCTAGATTGGTGCTTGTGACCAAGGGTGCATCAATTTGGTGTTGATCATCAACCAAGTATGCTACAACAGAAAACCACATAGCTACCATCAATTCCTACCACTGTGAGTTGATGTTTAGCAATGGCAAAGAATAGAAAATCATATGTAATGTACACCTATAACAAGTATGCATTAAGGTACGTAGCTACCATGTAGACACCTGCAACCAAAAAACCAGTTATATTTAATTAAGCTAAAAATAGGTAAAAGAGAAAGAAAGAGATAGAATATTATTAATCCTGCATTTTTAAAATTATTTTACTTCAGTTTATAAATTAGGGGATTTAAAATACAAGATATTTTAGAAAATTTAGTTTTGATTTAAAATTTTATCTTTAGACATTGAAATTACAACTATAAGATATTGATACTATAAGGTTTTAGCAATTTAAAATTTTATATTTGGAATTTAAATTAAATTTTAGAAAATAGAATTTCCTTCATTCTTTTTAGTAAATTTATGAACTACTAATTATCTTATTATATTTTCCGTTAATTGATTAAGCATGAAACACATTATTATTTTTCTTTTCTAGACTCAGTAGACATTTGTTTTGGTTACTAATATTGGCCTTGGGCTTAGGTTTCATGTCTCCTATCTTATTCTAGTTACTCAAGTTTTCTTTCCAGTGGCTTATGTCATGAGTCATCCTATACTCATTTCTTTCATTAAATTTACTTTAAAGAAAGGTCATGTGAGCTGGTCACCATGAACTAGGTGTTAGTAACCTAGGCTAAGGAGCTAGAAACTTCTCCTGAGCCCAAAACCATATGTCAAGCAACCACAATCTCATCTTAAACATCAATGTATGAAAATGTATAATTAAAGATGATAACTGTCAAGCACATAGGTAGTATAGGAGTATCAAAAATTTACTTTCTTTATTCATATGTTAAATATTAAAATTAGTATTAATATTTTTATTAATTATTTAAAAATAAGTAATTAAATTTTTATTTTTTAAAATATTAAATACTTATGCTACTTTTCTTTAACAATTATTTAACACATATCCGAAGAACACATGCTACCAAAATACATTAATTAAATAATGGGTTATTATTTTCCTTTTTACTTCACTTCGTTGTTAACCTTTTCCATGATCCAAACAAGTGGCATGACTGCATACAAATATGTGCATAGGTAAGGTTGAAAAGTATGCAAACTTTGGAAATAGAAACTGATAGCATTAAATTAAATAGCATACAGATTTCTTCTTGCATAGCACTTTAGCTTGTTCATTAACATTTTCAAATTTGCATCGACAATAGGTAACATCTCAGCGGCTCCTGTAAAATACCATCATTAATTATGAAATCAACATCATGAACAACAACAACAACCACTCGTTTGAAATGAAAAAATGATAAGAAAATAGCAACAAGAGTTACCAGGGCCAACAAAACTGCCAGAAAAGAAAACATAAGGCTTAGCATAAACAAGAACAAGCTTGAAGTTAGGATTAAGTGCAACCTTTAAAGAGACAATAAAGCACACATGATTGTGATACAAAGTGCAATCCAAGTTGTCAGGACAATGCCAATTCTAACAACCCAGTAATAACTTGGTTATTGATGCAAGTGTTAGTTGTAGCAGTATATAAGATATGAATAACAAATAGAATTTATATAGAACTAGTATTTATCCACATTTCGTCTTATAGAAAATTTCTTCTTATAGCACAAACTGGTTTGATATTCCTATGAAGTAATGCTCCAAACAGTGTCAATGAGGAACTTATTCACTATCATGTGCCAATAATCCCAAACTTTCAAAAATGAAATTCACACGAAATTGGAATGTTACTTGTAACTTCTATTATATCTCCCTAGATTTGTATCTAGCTCTCCATTGTGTGCATATTTATTTTATTCTTTCATAGCTTTGCCTTTCATTTGTATCTAGTTTACCATATATTGTTGTTACATGCACAGCTAAAAGTGCAAAACACATGCTATCACCTGGACTTGATGAGGTCATGTTATCAATAACAAAAATAATATTGACATAGATTTTATTGAATCCTCACAAAATCCAAGCATGTATCTATAATCAATGCTATTCTTGTAGTTTCCTGGCGTTATTGTAGCATAATTTTATTCAAAATAGGACCTGACTAGAAGTAGGCAAAACCATGCTTAACTTAAATTAGGCAGTAATCTAAATTCTAAACTCAAAACTATGGAAGAGCTAGAAGCTTATAAACCAAATGGCATCAAATTAAGGAATGTTTGATGTTAGAAGAGAAATCGCTTTTTTTTTAAGGTATATAAAAAGCTTTTTGAAAAATTTGAATTAAAAACTTTTTTAAAATACAAAATAAATGAAGAGAACTACTATTGAGTACAAATTACCTTTAACAAACAAATAATACCTTTAACATTTACTGATTACAAAAACAATATCAAGTCCAAAAGACTTACTGCTTATCATCATTATGCTTGCTAATGACTTCAACATACTCATCCAAGAGATACACAGAGAAGAAGTCGATTCCAACCTGCCCAATCAGATTTAGATCTCCATTTATTTGCATATTCTCAACAAATGCAGGATACACAACTCCAATTAACATCTTTACCACCACATTATAAGCAGGAAATTATTTTAGCAAAGGCCACAACATTCATACTTGAAGTTCCTGAATTTTCTATGGTCCCCAAATTATTTATTAAATCCTCATGTTAGTAACAAAACAAACCATGAATACAATAATAAAACCAGCATTACTTAGATTGTCATCATTGAAATTATAGACGAAAACAACTTTAAAAAATGCATAATAATCAAAATTTAACAATACTGACCTGAATATCAAGCTTGGTGTTATCACCTTTCTCCCAAAACCTCCTTATCCGTGAGGGAGAGGACCTAATATTGTCCAAAGCCTAGAATGTGCACATCATTCGTCATTAACACAATGTTCAAGTTCTAGTTTGGATCAAAATTTAAATGCAAGGATTTTCAAAATGTAAACGAACTTATTGGTTTTAAAAAAATAAAAAGCCCTTAGTCAGAAGCATTGGAAATCAACCCCTTGAGGAAGATATCATTGTTACTGTAAAGAGAGTTGATGATAATATCCATGAGCCGTGACTCTTCCGCTTGGGTCTCAAACTTCTCCACGTTGCTCTGAAGAGATCTCTTCAAGATCGATTCCACCTCTCTTTCAATCACAATACAAAGCGTTTAGGTATCAAAACAAGAGAGCAAGAGTGAGAGAAGGATCAAATAACACATACCTTTTGGCCACATTTGAAATAGTGGAAAGGCCATTAAGAACATCAACAATCTTGTCCTCCACCTTAGGTGGATCTACAAGCTCGTTAGAATCACCCTCAACATTTGCCTAAAGCTTTTGACCGACCAAAAAGTAGATGCGTAAACAAATTCGTAACACAAAGAGAAAAGGGAAATTCAAAACGAAACCCAATCGAAGGAAGTTTCTAGGGATAAACCGTGTTTGGGGCTTCACTTTGATTTCGAAGTAAATGCCTTTGAGGGTCTTCACGAAAACCTTCATATTCATCACAGTGGCTCCTGTAACTAGCAGTGGCAAAAGTGGTAGAAATCGATAGGGAGTGATGGGCTTGGGTTGTTGGAGATCTCGACAAGAGATGGGGTGAGTGTATAATACACCCTACTCATGCTTCTCTTTATCTTTCACACTCTCATCTCTGATCTCCCCACTCCTTCCTCCTTTCCTCGCTCTCACTGCTCCCTCGCGTGCAGTCGCACAGCCACTCATTTTGCCACGATGACGCTGCTAGCGTCATAGTCTCTCCCTTTTCCCTTTCACACACCATTTGTCCAACACAACACAAGAAACCCTTCTCATTTCTCAAAGTCATATTTGTGTGACATCCAGGCCCATCCAGGCCTTTTTTCAATATACTAAATAATAGCGTTGGGTATTAAAGAAGCGCTGTTAAGTAATTTTATTTATTTATTTATAATTTAGACAGCGCTAGTTACTAGAAACGTTGTCTAAAACTCACATTACAACAACACCTTTTCATTGAAGCGCTGTTTGATATGCTCTACATGAAATAGACAGCGCTACAAACTTACAAGTGCTGTCTATTTCATGTTATTATATGTCTCTTTTGTAGTAGTGATTTTCTCATTTTTCAGATAGCTATGCCGTATCTTTGAAGTAACTGAGGCACATTAAATGCATAATGATTCAATATATTAAAGTCTGTAGCACTTTGAATTCCAAGAGGTTTTGGTGGTTACTTGGATTGTTACACTTTCAAATTGGTGGATTTGGGCTTGCGCCTGATACGGGCCCATATGATATAAGCTTTGGCTTTGATTGTTTCAGTACGCTTACTCTCATTTTTTTTACTAGGACTTTCTTTGTTCTTCGTGAGAGCTCCTTTCTGCTTTTTGCATCTTTCTTTTTCGACGAGAGCTACAACGCTTCTTGTTCACCTCGTTCACTATCTGGCATTGGTCATATCATTCACTAAGGTAATGCTCTCATTCTTTTCTACATTTTAATTGATTCCTTTATATTGTGGTCTTTCTTGTACTGTATTGTGTGTCTTTATTTCATTGAAGATGGACCCGCGTAGACACAACATGTCATCTTCTGCTTGCGGCGGTCATGGTAGTCGTGTGGCAGGTTTTGCTTCTAATTGGTTGTTTCAATCTCCAACACCATTTGCATCTCATTGTGTTCGCCAGCAGGGGTCTTCAAGAGGTCGTGCAAATGTCATTGGCTATGCTAGCACCTCGGTTATTCCTGCGGGGGGTAGGGGGGAAGGGAGTAGTCCGGGCTAAGGGGTAGGCAAAGGACCACAAGGAGAACCGATGAGTGTCCTTTGACTTCGAAATAAAGGAACCCATGATGCCTAAGATTGTTGTCTGCTCAAAGGTTTTAGAAAAATGTCGTAGCCACCTAAAGGCCATAGGGATGCCGTACGATCCGGACGAGGTGTTGGAGTATGCTATAGCCTGGATACAATATCCAAACTTGATGAGGATTTCCTCTAAGTTGAGAAATACTACCAGGGTTCATAAGTCAATCAAAACTAGCACTGAGGTTGGGTCGCAGTTAAGGCCTCAACCAGCCAATTCTGACCCTTTTTCTGGTATTTTTGACAGGGATAAGAATGTTTTGTTATGCTTAGTCAACTGCCATTTCTCTGGCATTCTAGGATTATTTTTCTTGACAATATTTTTGTGAGTAGAAAAACAAGGTTCAACTTCATCAGTGTTATTCAATATGTAGAAATGTGCTTGCAGAACTTCCTCTTGACTCATTTGTTTAACGTTTACATCTCAAGTACCTTTACTAGAAAATCTTCCCTCATGACGAGATGTTGGAAGCCCTACAGGTTCAGCTTGTGACAGGTATTCTATACAAAACTGAATGGCTTCTTCAGTAATGTACCTCTCAACAATAGATGCTTCTGGACAGTATGGATTCTTACTATACCCTTTCAGGATCTTCATATATCGTTTAACAGGATACATCCACCTTAAACACACCGAACCACAAATTCTAATCTCTCTCACTAAATGTACTATTAAGTGAACCATGATGTCAAAAAATGAAGGATGAACATACATCTATAACTGGCACAATATAATAGCAGCTTCATTTTCCAACTCATCCAACTTCAAAGGTCAATGACTTTGCTGCATATGGCATTAAAGAATAGGCACAGTTGCGTAATGACCTCTCTAACTTTTTAGGCAATATGCATGAATAGCCACTGGTAGGAGTTGCTGCATCAAAACATGGTAATCATGTGACTTTAACCCAACTAATTTGAGATCTTTTAGTGACACAAGGCTCTTGATATTTGAAGAGTATCCTTATGGCACCTTGACTCCCTGTAGACACTTACACAGACTTGTTTTCTCTTTTCTTGACAAGGTATGACATGCTGGAGGCAAATATGTCCGCTTACCCACTGATTGTGGACCTAACTGGAGGCGTATACCCATCTCAACCAGATCCTGAGGAGCATTCAAACCATCCTTCGTCTTGCCTTTAATGTTCAAAAGAGTGCCAATTACGCTGTCACACACATTTTTCTCAACATGCATGACATCTACACAATGTCTAACATCTAGATCGTACCAATATGGAAGATCAAAGAATATCGGCCTCTTCTTCCACAAGGTTTTTTCAGTAACTCTCTTTTGGGTCCAAATTGGACGTTGATGTCCTTCATCCGTTCATAAACCTGCTCACCAATTAAAATAGGTGGTGCAATACCATCCTCCTGACATCCATTGAAGGCTTTTTTAAGTCTATGATATGGGTGATTAGGCCTGAGAAATTTTCAATGCCCAGTGTAAACTGTTTTCTTTCCATGTTTTAGTTGTACGTAGCATGTGTCTTCTTCACAAATAGGGCAAGTGTTATGCCGCTTAACACTATATCCACTCAAGTTCCCATATGCTAGAAAGTCATTGATAGTACAAAACAACATTGCATGCAACATGAAATTTTCACGACGATAACCGTCATACACATGAACACCTTCATCCCACAGCATTCTCAAATCTTCAATCAAAGGACGAAAGTAGAACTCTATGTCATTTCCTGGCTGCCTTGGGCCCGCAATCATCATAGATAGCATAACATATTTTCTCTTCTTGCACAACTAAGGAGGAAAATTATAAATAATTATAAGAACAAGCCATGAACTGTGCTTATTGGATAAGTTCCCATAAGGATTCATTCCATCCGTAGCAAGTCCCAGCCTAAGGTTTCTTGCCTCAGTCCCAAAGACTGGAAACAAACAATCAATTTTCTTCCATTGCAGAGAATTTGTAGGATGGCGAAGCTGTCCATCACATTTTCTCACATCTGTATGCCACGTAAGGTTCTTTGTGTCATCTACATTGGCAAATAATCACTTAAGCCTTGGAATTATTGGAAGATATCATAATACCTTAGCAGGGGGACCCTCCTTTGTACTCTCATCAATATCATCACCCTTTACTTTATATCGTGATACCCCATACCTGAGACACTTGTGCAACTCTTCAAACTCTTCTCTGTGCAATATGTAACCATTAGGACACACATGTATTTTCTTCTATTCTAATCCCATCGGACACAACACCTTCTTTGCCTCATAGTTATATCTCGGTAACGTGTTACCTTTCAGAAGCATTTCATTCAACAGCTCAAGCAATTCAGTGAAACTTTTATCACTCCACCCATTTCTTGCCTTAACATTCACTAATCTTAACACCGCTGACAATCGTGTGAATTTAGTGCACCCTAGATATAGAGGCTTATCCGCATCACTGCACAAAGTGTCATACACTTAAGCTCGCTGAAAAGACTCTGGTTTAATATCATGGATCATGTCCTTTAAGTGATCGTCCATAGGTACATCAAATTGATCCGTTTGAGACATACTTGGCATGTCTAACAATTCACCATGCCATGTCCATGTTGTATAACTCTTGCAAAAGCTACCATAAAGGAGATGCTCCCGTATTTGCTTAAGTTGCAATCGTCTCTCATTCAGACAATTAACACAAGGACAATAGAAGAACCCACCACTATCAGAAGATTTCTTTCAACAAATTGGATAAACTCTTCCACTCCATTCTGATACTCATCAGCTATGTGTCTAGAATTAATCCAACTATGATCCATAACTTCCTTCTGTGATCCATAAACCATATCTTAATGCATGTAAATCTCACTTTTTTAATACAAGGTGTGGTCCTATCCCATTCAGAAAGTCATTTTTTTAAACTTGATTAATACGTATTGGTTTAGTCTCACATCTTAAATTTGACAAAATTTTGGCAGCATTTCGCATTGGTCTCCAAGTACACGAAATGAAAGTGGTGACATCAAGCTCACCACAATCAAGTATGCACCTAGAGACACAACACGAAATGAGTAAAGCAAAATTTAATCAAATTTATAATGAGATTTAACTATTACGTATTAATAAAGTATAAAAAATGAATCTTTCTAAACTGTTCAACCGGACAATTCAAGATTCAATACAACAATTACCACTTTAATCATTGTATTGAATCTCAAACGGGAAACTAAGGTTCGCTCGTAATGCATAAATTCAATAGAAAAACAACACACAATTAAGCACACAACATAATGCATATAATTTATACACAAGCAAATTCAATAACAAAACCAAATGTCAATTCCATGTAAGACAATCCAATCCACAACAAATTAAATCTAACACTCAAGAGTTCACTAATCTCATACAAAATTCGACAACGGCGACATCTGTTTTTGGCACTATATATCATATCTCACAAAGGGTATGGTCAACAAATCAATTCTCTATTTTTTACTCAATTTATCTTATGAATATATGGTAGCATTTTAACCACTTTAATTCTCCCTTTTTGCTAACTTTATCTTGAGGATGTGTCTAAGCATATATAAGTTGTCTTATCTTACAGTCATTTAATTTCCTAACTAGTGCCTAATCTAGGTAGCCAATTCTTTGATTCTTATAATCTGCTAATTATAGAACTTTGGGTTTAAAACAAAATATATTTACATTAATTATACTAGTATTTTAGCCTATGCATTGCACAAGATAAATGTTTATTTTATATAATTAAAATTTATAATAAATAAATACTCATAAATATATAAATTATATTATAATTAAAATTTATAATAAATAAATATTTTAGAACATATAAATTATATTTAATATTTATGATAAAGACTTTATATTATGATATAATATTATTTTATTGAAGAATTCCTAATTTGTATATTAGAACATAGAAAAATTCCTAAAAATCTTCTTAATTGAAGAATGAGAGCTAAAAATATTTTCAGTCAAGATAATTATCCTAATTTGTATATACAGAGGGATATCATATGTATGTTAAGAGTGTATTTTATTTTTGAAGATAAAATATATATAATCAAAATTGATTTATGATATTTAGTTATAGCTTGTTAAACCATATTTGGTGACAATTAATTAATTCCTAACATATAATTAAATTAATTTCTTACTTTTATTCTTTTTCATTACTTACTAACTTACCTAAAATAATCAACTTCACTTAATTCTATCTTATGCAATCTAATCCTCAACACTTAAAATTCTTACCACATATTTATATAAGTTAATAATTAACTTAAACAATTTATCTTTTTCTTTAAAGATTTATAAATTTATAAACATATAAAGAATTAAACTTTTCTTATATATATTAATAAACATTTTCAACCATATATAACCTTTATTAATTAATTCCATGTAACAATATAATTAACATAAAAGATTAATTTCAAATTAATATTAAAAATGAAACAACCATATTCACATAATTAATGAACCAAATAAACCAAAGTAAACTAATGTAAACCATAATGAACCAAATGAACCAAGCCCATCTAGGAATATCTAATCCCTTGGGTACGAACTAGCATTCGAAGAAGGAAGTCTGATAAAGTCCAAATTACGGTAGTCCTTGGTTCGGTTTACTGGGGGTGGTCGCCCGGCCAGCAGGCGGGCGGCGTGCTTATCTTGTCTGACAACACTATAAAGCGAGTGGCTCTTCTAGGCAGGCAGCATGGATCCAGATCCTTAAATAATAAACAATACAATAACCAACTTTCTTTTTTATTTTGAATATATTTAAAAATACTATGATTAAGAATGAATTTCCTTCGTAATTAAGCAGCATCCTTTAAGTGAGTAGGGGTGCGCTGGACCACCGGCGAATGAATAATAGGTAGCCCCACATCCCAGGTAGAGTTAGTGAGCCATGTAATAAGCGACCATTTCGCGCGATTCGGGGGCCACTTGAGTCAGCCATTAATGCCCGATTGCGTCTATAAACATTATGAACCAAATGAAATTAAAATGACTAACCTAGTGCGCAGACCTCCAAACTCAGTAATGGAGCACGTTCAACAGCAGTGGACCTCCACCAACAGCAATGGCGCGAACTAGCTCCAACCAAAGCAAGCTTGGCACCAAGCTCCCACTCCAATGACAACGACGGCGATGGGGTCTCCAACGACGACGTGCTCTCCAACTCCCTCTAAAATGCAATGGCGAAATGAGAGGCGGATGGGGAGGAGAAAGTTTGCATGGAGGAAATGAGGGGTGGATGGGAAAGAAGAAAGCTTCAATGGAGCAAATGAGGGGCAGATGGAGGAGAAGAAAGCTGGAAGGGAGGAAATGGGGAAAAAGAAGGCTACTGGAAATAAAAGGGAGAGGCGCGCGAAAGAAAAAAGAGGGACTTTTTAAATCGGTTCTGCTGGAACAGGTTTAAAAAGTGGGCGGGGTTATTAATTGTAATTTTAAAATTGACTTTTTAAATCGGTTATATTTGAACCGATTTAAAAAAGTTTGTTATAATTTCAAAAATGTCACCGCGTTTCTTTTTTAAACCGTTTGATATTAACCGATTTAAATTCCTACTTTAAAATCTGTTTCGTGTAGTAGTGGAAACTAGTACCTTTTGCTAAATACAACCTTTGCTGGGACAAGACTATTGTACATGGTACGAGAAAAAAATGTGAAATAATTTTTTTTTTACATTGACCTAAACATTCATTAAGTTCTACTCTAATTAAAATATAAATACACATAAAGCATTTAAAATCCTCAATTTTACTATATTATTAATTTTGAAGAGGAACAACTTCATCTTATTATTAATTTTGAAGAGGAAAACTTCATGTACTTGTGAAATGATTCATAAAAAATAGAGGATAAAAGAATAAATTATATATGGAACGTTTTTTTGAAACATAAAACTATTTTTTAGAACAATAACCATTTTGTGTCCTATAGTTATATGTGGAGAATTAAATAGATCCTCATTCACTCACCAACAAAAAAGAACTTTCTGATTTGATTAAGCTCTCTAGTGACTTCAACCACATCCATTCTTCTTTGGTGATTCCACAGAATAGGCAAGTCCAATCCTAAAAAGTGAAACTAAGCACTTCTCAACATTTAGATTAAGATTCCAATTGTTTCCTTCCAATGTTGTTGCTTCATTTGTTGGAATAAGTCGTGGGTCCAAAATTTGCAAAAGATTATCAGGAAATGAAGTTGCAACAAAGTTATGAAGATTTTGACCATCTTCAAACATTTCATCTGTGCGTCTTCTTCTTGTAAGCATTTCCAACATAAGAATCCCAAAGCTGTACATGTCACCATAAGTTGACACCTCATAACCCATTTCATACTCTAAAATATATGCCAAAATTTGTCAATATATAATACTAATAAATAAAAATCTTACACTAAAAGATATGAGAACTTTAAGAAACAATAATGATTCAAAACTTAAGAACATACCTAGAGGAGCATAGCCAACAGTCCCCATTATTCCAATTGTACTTGTTTGCTTAGAAGTGATACCATTAATGGTTGAGAGAAGTTTTACTATGCCAAAATCACTCACATGAGCAATCATGTCATCATCAAGAAGGACATTGCTTGGCTTTAAATCACAATGAATGATCGATTGCTCACCTTCATAATGAAGATAATGTAATGCGGACGCAATATCAATCATGATATTTAATCTTTCATCAAGGTTCAATTTTCTCGAATGCTTTGCACTTAGTGTCCTCAAATGCAGCCATTGCTCTAAGCTTCCATTTTTCATGTACTCAAAAATTAGAGCTTTAAATTCTTGACCTTTGTAATTTGTGCTGGAGTAACATGTTAAAATTTGAACCAGATTTCGATGCTTAATGTAACACCCCTATTTTTGTATATTAAATTATTTTGCATGTTAAAAAATTGTTTTTAAGTCATCAATGTATTTAGAACAATTAATAATAATTTTAGAAATTTTTCTGAAATTTATTGAGATAATTTTTGTAAAATGACAAAAATATCCCTAGTTGACTATGGGAACCACCCAGAGACTTTTTGACCTCAAAATATTTTGAAAATTTTATATTAAGTATCTTTCATTATAAAAACTTTATTTTGAAAGAAAAGTAGTGAAAAATATAACAATCCTATTTCAATTCTTTAACTATTTTTTTAATATTTGATAATGTAATTCTGAAAAATCGGGAAGGAATTTTAAAATTCTGACTCTCATCATTTTGCTTAGAATTTCAAGAGCTATTTAATAGTAATTTTTAATAATTTTTTCGAGCTGGAACCCAGAGAAATTAGAAAATGATGATTTTGTCCCTATTTTTCAACATTAAGGATTGACACGAGAAAATGATTCACTTGACAATAAAATGTCAATTTAAGCTTGGAATTATGTCATATATATTAAAATATAATTTTTAAAAATTTTTGGAAAATTTTTGGAATTCTTGTGTAAAATGACCAAAATGCCTCTAAGTGTCTAATAAGCCAGCCAGTACTGGTTTGACATTCAAAAAGGATGAAAATGGTAATTTTAGTTTATTTATGAGTAAAATATTTAATTTTAAAATTTCATAAAATTTTGGTATTTATTGAATTAAAATAATTTTTTTATGATTTTTTAGCTTAAAAATACAAAATAAATACATATAATTTGAAATAAACTAATAAAAATTAAAATTTGTGATTATAAATTTATTTTTGATGAAAAATAATGTATTTGTCCAGTTTTTCTTTAAAATACATTATTTTGACACTAAAAGCTAATTTTTTAAGTTTAAGCAATTTTATCAGTACTGGTTAATGCACCTACAGATAAAATTTACAGTGAGGAGCTTGAGGACAGCTCATATAGCACCTTCCCAAGCCTAGGAGGGGTGATTCAACACGTAAATGGTGTATGTGTCCCTAAGTGTGCATATTTGTCCCTAAATTTAAATGAAAAACAAATTTAAAACTTAATTTATTGCATTATTGCTTAGGCCATTGGTGGACACCTAAGACCCCTTCCTCTTCTATAAATAGTCCCTTCCTCCTTCAAATTTTTAGCATCTCCTCTTCCTCTCCCAAGCTAGAGAGCTTCTCTTTCTAAAGTTTTCTCTCTCTAAATTTTTTTTATCTAGTTTTTATGTTAAAATTTGCTAGTTTTCAACTAGTAGAATTTCTCTTCCTAGAAGCTTTGCACCCACAATTTCATCCTCTTCATGAACCACCTTAGAGGTAATGGGGGGAGTGGGTTGGTTCTAATTTATTGTCACTTTGTATGTTGGTAGGAAGGGTTTTCCCTTAAACCTGTTTAGGCTTAAGTTTTACTATTATTATTATTATTGTTTTATTATTTGATGTTAAACTTCAATTTTGCTAAGCTATTACTTTGCCCAAATTAGATTATTAAATTATAATATCTAAGTTTTTACTCTGCTCAAATTTAAATTCTTAAAATGCACTTGCTAAGCTGTTACTCTGCTCAAATTTAGAAAATTAAAATATTTTATTTAGTTGTTATTCTGTCAAAATTTTAGTAATTAAATTATAAGTACTATGTCATTATTTTGTTAAAATTCTGGTATTGTGCAATTTCTGCAAAATAAGACAGAAATGTTGATTGTATTGATGTTCAAATTAAATGAGACTAGGGAAACCTTTGCTTAAGAAGTTAGGAATTGATAGTTTAGTAAGTAATGTAAAGCAAGTGGCATGCCACCTTGCTAGGGAAGCTACAATTTGATATGCTGAGGAATGAAAGGTAGGGGACCCACTTGAGGAGGTCTTAGGGGTAGGCATCGAGTGGTGAAGGTCCCATGGATAGGGTAATGCCCTTGAGCCAAAATATTCGCCTGACCAAGCTCGATAACCTTGACAACTGCTCAGTATTTCAAGATTGGTTAAGAGTATACCTCTATAAATGAATATCCTGACTGTTATTTTCCTCAATAATGATGAAGACTATACCAGGTGATGATATTGCTGAGGTATATGTACTCCTAGTCACTTCCCAGGTTTTGTTGAGAACTATTATCCACTAATAGGAAGTATGGATCCATACATAGTCAAGGATAGTCTGATACAACTTAGAATAAATCTTAGGATCCTTTTTATCAGTCAGTTGTGTTTTATCTTTGTTTTATGGTAGATTTCCTACCATACATGTAAAAGTGATTTTAGTACAAAACACCTCACTCCATTATTTTCTTCTATGTATGATTGATCATGATTATTGAAGACGATATTAATGTCTTATGATGCTGAGTATGAGTTAGAGGACACCTTAATAGGGGAGGACCTGAAGATCTATAGTGTTTTTCTTTTATATGAGGGATAGGAATAATGCTTTGTATAAGATCTTTTGATGTATTTTTTTTAGTTTTCTATATTATCAAACCATGATGTACAGTTTTATGATATATATGCATATACAGCCTTACCTTTCATATTTTATTATCATTTTTAAATTCTGTTAAATTTAGAATTGTTTTTGTGGAAAAATTTCACACACATTTTCATTTACGTAAACTTAATAACTAAATTAATATGAATTGTATTAAATATGAATGAGTGTTACACTTAATAATCTTGAGTGCATTGCATTCAGCAATGAAACTCTTGTGAGCTCCTTTTTTTTGAAGATTTAGGACCTTTATGGCAACAACTTTACTACAGTTTGTCAATGATTTTAAAAATTCCAAATCGTTAGTTGAATTGTCACCTAGATTGTTCAGAGACAAATTTAGATACATAAGATCCTGTAGCCTCCCCAGACTTGGAACTTGTCCCATGAAATTGTTTCCACCGATCTCAAGTATTGAAAGGATAGATGCGTTTGTGATTGAAGGTGGGATTGGACTAGAGATTCGATTGCCACCAATTTCAAATACTCAAAGATTGGGGAGGGTGTGGAACATTTTGGGTGGGAGAGAGCCATTAAATTGATTTTTTGTAGCTGAGATTACAGTAAGAGATGAGATATTATAAAGACAAGAAGGAAATGTTCCAGTTAGCTTGTTGACACCCAATGCTATGAATGTCAAGCTTTTGAGGTGGTAAATTTCCTGTGGAATATCTCCCCCTATGTTGTTATAACCGACTGAGAGAATAGTTAGTGATGAAGGATTCCCTATGAATGATGGGATTCCTCCAGTTAACTGGTTCTCAAAAACGTTCAAATATTGAAGCTTCTGAAGTGAGCCAATCTTGATCGGTATATTGTCAATCAGATTGTTCCCATATAAGAGTAAGCTTTTGAGATGAGTGCAACCTGCCAAGTTTGTGGGAATTTCTCCTACTAATGAGTTATTTGCTACGGAGAGATGCTACAGTTGTGACAACTGTCCTAATTCCTGTGGGATTTTGCCATAGAAGCTGTTGTTTTCAAGGTTGAAGTTTCTTATATAAGAGAGATTGCCTACGTGAGGAGATATGGATCCCTTGAAATTGTATCCTTGCAAGTTCAACTCAGCAACTCTTTGAAGCATGGGATTGCATTTAATTCCATGCCAACTACAAAAGGGAGTAGAAGTATTCCAAGAGAGAAAGATTCCATATGGGTTAGTGGATATGGATTCCCTGAACTTGAGCAGCGCCAAATGATTAGTCTTGTTTCTTGATGCAAAGGCAGTCATATTTGGGACAAACCATCGTGAGTTTAGTGTAAAGAGAGAAAACAGGTAGACATATATAGACGAAAATGCAAGTAACATGAGAGAAAAAATACTTCATTTTAATGAGGAATTGGAGGCTGCTAGATGGTGGTGTTTCTATGGTTAGATAGCTTTATATAGAATTTGGTAGTTGGACAGAATCAGAGAATGCCCCTTTTGCTACATTGATTTTGATTGCCATCATTAAAGGTCAAGTCAATAACCAATATTGGCAGTTGCGGATAATTTATGTGGCAGGAAAATAAATCCAAGAAATGATTTATATGTAATAAACACTGCCTCCTAAAAATATGCAATAATTCTGGGGGTTAAAAAATAAAAAGGCTTCCTACAGCATAACCGTTTTCGTATTCATATTAATAATTACCCAAAAAAACAAACAGCTTTTATCAAATATGAATACAATAAAAATACAAAAGATAAGGCTATTTTTGGCCCTTTTTAAAAAAAAACTATTTTAAAATGAAATACAAACTAAGAATCTTAAAAATAAAATAAAAGTCGTGGGTGATTATGTTTTTTTGGAATTCTCAATTAAGTTTTATAGCTTAAAAAATATCAGTATGTCCCATTGTTTAAAATAAAAGAAAGATAACGAGGTCTCTTTTTCACATGTATGTCCACAATGATATTATTTGAGTTATACTATTCCACTCATGTTTTCTAGGTTAAGATTTTTGCTCTTTCTCTCTCTGTTGCATTATTCACTTTATTTCGAGTCTCTCTCTCTCTCTCTCACTTTTAACTCTTATCTTTCTTATAATTGTAAAAAAAAAAATTATAAAAAGCATGTGTAGAAGTAAAATTTCTCTAATTAATATATTAATATATATGCCTTATAATAGCCTAATGTACTTGAAGATAATAACTCTATAAATAAATAATTTCTCTATTATTGTAGCTAATGCACATGACACCTTTGATTTTGGAGTTTAATTTTGATTTTGTTATAATTATGTTTTGGTAAGTCATTAAAAAATGAATTTAATTTTGGCACACTGTCAGTATAAAATTTTTACACAATTAATCAATTAGAAATAATTCTAGATAAGACATTAAGTATGTATTTGAGTGAGTATTTACAGAATTGATTTTAAGTTCAATTGATTTTGAATGATTCAATGTGAATCCCAAAGTAATATTTACTAAGGGTGTAAGCGAGTCGCGGTCAACCTACAAATCCAACTAATCCAACCCAACCCAATTACATTTCAGTGGGTTGGGTCGAGTCATTAGGTTAGGTTGAGTTGATTCTTGTTGACCCAATTAAGATTGAGTTGGGTCACAAATTGATGCATTCTTAACCTGACCCAACCTGACCTATTTTTTTATTAATAAAAAATTAAAATATTATAATATTCACATTTATTGTATTTTTCTTGAATGTTGAATTTGTGTGGTTAAACTTATATTTTAAGTTGAACATGCGTTAAATGAGTTGAACTAATTAAGTATTTTATTTTTTCTATTTTTTTGATTTTTTTATATTTTTTAAACATAAAAATTATATTAATTTTTTAATTGGTCAACCCGATAACCTGACCCAACCCAACCCGATTAAGGTTAGGTTGGGTTGGCCACTCTAAAAAAAATGCAAACCCGACTTGACTTTTTTTAATTGGGTTGTGTCTTAAAAATGGCGAGACTTGGCTTGGGTTTACAAAAGTTGACAATCTTACCATACATATTAATTCATGATTGGATGAAAATGTAAAAAGTATTTATACTATTAGTACACTTTAATTAAATTCATAAAGAATTTAACATGTTAGTTAGATTTTTTATTTATACATTATTATTATATATATATAATATACAATTGAAAAAATTAAAATTAGTGACAAAACAATCTACTAATTCATCCTTCTCATTGTCAACTCAAATTACTCTTTGACACACATATATAAATAGAGTTTTATCTCAATTTTATTATCAAATTTTTACGTTGTATATATTTTGATCATTCTTAATTTATCTTTATTTATCTAGATTATTTTCTCACACTTTATATTTCAAATGATTTATACTTCTCACCGTTAACCCAAATTACTCTTTCTCTCTCTTACACATACAGAGTTTTATTTTGATTTCTCAATTTCATTATCAAATTTTTGCTCACTGACTGGGGAATGATCTATCAATGTAATATTTCTGTGTTCGTCAATAAAAAAGTAATATTTTAGTATACTGTGTATTATTACTTTAAAAAGAATTTTGTATAAGTTGCTTTATTGTAACCGGTAAAAGTCATTGCCAGTCAAACAATCCCCCACCACCCACCCACACACACACACCAAAAAAAACAAAAAAAAGAAGAAAAGACATTGCCAGAGAGCTTGACCACTTACCACTACTATATTTTATTGGAAAATGTTGTTTCCGCGATAGAGGGTGAGAAATTCTTTGTTCTACGCGTACCACTGCACACCAGTTGATATTGCTGCACCAATGGGCCGTTAGGCTTAAAAGCAAATTGAATTCCTAATCCTAGTCACTCCAAGAAACGGTCTTACAATGTTTGCATTAGAGTGAGAGAAATAAAATTGGATAGAGAATGTGTGGATAAGAAAGTATCTTTAAAGGAGATTAAAGAAAGAGCAAATTATATTCACACTTTCTGAGTTTTTTTTTTTTTTTTAATTTTATCTGATATTTCTCGTTTTTAAGTCCTATACTAACCCTTTTAATTATTTAAGATATATTACACCATGTACCACTGTGACCCCCAAACGCCGTTCAATTAATTAACAGAAGCCTTCCATGTGAGTTTTAATTAAAATTTGTTTCAAAAATGTCATCTTTTTCGTCTGTGGCATCTTGACCACACAGAAAATGTTCCCACTCGCTGTTTTGTCTCTACTGTCAAGGTAAACGAAGAAGCTACACTGCATTTTCCATATATTAACGAAGGAAGCTCCTTACTGCCATACGGACACGGATCCGAATATAATACTGACACATATATATGGTATTCTAAATGAATACAGGTATATTAAAATTTGTATTGGGCCTTAGTTTTTCTGGGTTGGTAAGCAATCCATATTTTGACTAATTTGAGCGTAAAAACATCTCGATGTGATTTCATAACTTACAGCCATCTAAAGCTTAACAGTAAATTAAGCACACAAAGCCATACTTCTTTTGTGCATGTATTTAGCATAAGTTGCCGTAGTTCTTGTAATTTGGAATTTAAATTCCATTTAGACTTTAGTTTTTAAACTAACAAATCATACTTGACTAACTAAATAGGTTAACATGCATTGCATGCTTTAGGACTAACTCTTGATTGGTGAAATTGTGGTTTGTTAATTGTTATCTATCTATGGAACTGAATTATTCCTCGTGAAACCCACAAAGTGCCATGTTTGTGTATGCTAATGTCCATGTTAAAACGTATGCATGCGGGTATGTGTGTGTGTGTGTATATGCATGTTTTCTCTCTTGCCTTAACTCTTTATATAACCATAACCTCATTCCTTGCATTTGTGTTTTTTTTTTCCTTTTTCTTCTTTATGATTGATGACAAGCAGTGGAAGGATGAGAAGCTTTGCAGGAGGACTAGTCATAAAACCTAGGAGGCATTTATTCTAGTCACTGAGCACTAGATTTTTAGCTAGTAACCCTAATCCAATATATGGTTGTTTTGTGATAGTAGTGTAGGTTATTTTGATGTACATATATAGTGTTTTGCTAGGATTATGGTGTATCTATTTATATGGAGGCCATGTCAGGATTCGTCCTTATCCTATGTTTTGAAGTTATGGATGTATATATGTATAACTGAAGTTTATCAGCTTATTTTGAATACTCTAATATTTTCAGAGCAATTTTTATATGCTTTAAAGTTCTTATTATGTTTGTTAAGATGTCTTATGGAGATCATGTAAATATCTATACCTGTCTATTAGGTGCCCAAGGAAGTTGACTTATCCTATTTCAAATCCATCATGATTTTGGAAAGATAGAATGCACACACACACATACATATTGGGGTTGTATTTATAAATTGTTTATCAAGTACCTGCAAAGGAATTAGATGATAATTTAGTATTTATGATTATTCGGTAGTTTAGAAAGCTTATTATAATTTATATTTACAATCTATTTATCAAGAGCACGAGCAGCGATATTTTATTCTATTTTCACTAAGCTTATACGTGACCATTTTAGTAAGATAACTATTAGTTTTGGAAAAGCAAAAAGTTTACATGTTATTTTCCATTCCTTTAATAAATAAAATTCTATTGTCATCTCCTTTTAACTGAATATAAGGTTAAGGTTCTAATCCTGACAATGTGCAATATAGAAAGTCCCTTTGAACTTTTTCATCAACAACAACTTCCTTGCATCCTATGTTTCCCGTTCATTGATGGGTAACATACGTTATAGCATTTTATGCAATCACTTAATTAATTCCACTTGCCAACTTTTAACTGTTTAAATTAAACTAAATTAATTATTCTTCACCTCTAATTCAGAATTTTAATATTTAAAAAGGATGGCCAATTACCAAAATGCTTTCATTCTCTCATAAAACTATTAAATTGTGAAAACATGAATTACATAATAAATTTTAAATCAACTTAATAAATTCTAAAAAGAAATAAAACTGATTTAAGCTAATAAGATTAATTTGGACACTTAGAATTTGGACACAAACCAACCACACATGTCTTTGCATATTTCTGGATAAGGGACATAGTATACATGTCTTGCCTTTTGCGCAAGAATGAGTGAATCATATTGACTATACCTTTTACTCATCCTAATATCCATGATATTATACAAAGGATGAACATTTGTGCCTTTGTTCCTTGCTATGGATCAAACCATTTATAGTAAAACACAATTATCTTATTTCTCAAACCACGATATTCTAATTCAAAGATACATTATATGATGCCTTAGTATGAAATCTGTACCGAAAGCTAAGGACTTTATGTCCGTGTTGATCACTCGATAATTTCCTTTCAACATATACCTATAAAGAAGATACATGCATGCTTATAGAGTGTGTTTGTTAATAATTACATCAATTGTGTACATTACACATATGCCTTGAACCATGTTGGAAACTTTGTGTGTATACAATAGGAAACATCTTGATCATTGATTGAGTGTCATTGTAAGAAATGTCTAAAATTAAGTAGGTATTTAAGTTAATGTATGGTATGTATAGTGGAAGAGCATACTTGACACAATAGGAGATGTTACTTACCCAATATATGGTTTAATAACCACATTACAATTGATAAGGATATGTAAGTAGATTTTCATTTATCATCCATTTGTCAGTAGGCTTGAGGCCTCCCCTTAGGATGCCTGGATTTGACCAAGATTGATGACATTGCATGGAAACCCTTATGTCATGATTGAGGATCATTCCTAAAACTTGTGGTTGACAACAAGCTAAAGTTCTTGACATAGTGAGAGCAAAAAAGATGATGTCTCACAATATAAGTATAAAGCACATATGGAACCTTAACCCTAGCCTTATTCGTCACCACCCACTTTGAGTCTCCCATGAATTTGCATATAAAATGACCATACAGGTGCGAGTTTTGGTTAAAAAATTATTTCAAGAGTTAAGAAAGACAACTTGATTACCTTTCAAATGGATACATCTACCGATATTGAACCATACCACCAAGAATTGTTTCATTGGAGAGGTGAACTGGTGGATGCATGCTCCATTGGGATTGAATTAGATGTTGCATCATTATATTTTTCGATATTGCCAATTTGAAATTTGCTTTGTTTTCCTGTTCTTTGTATGATTATGATTATACTAAGATATGTAGCTATTACTGTGAGATTTAGCCTTTAGAGTTGTGGGGCTAATCTTGCTCTCTAGAAAAATATTAGGAAATCTTTATTATATAATGCTATAATTAGGGAGAAGATATTCAATTTTTAAAAATCAAGCAAACAATTCTAATAATAGGAAATCTTTATTTTATTTGGACATCATATTTCAACTTTTAAAGCATAATTGATCCTTCAATTTTGTTAAAGCAAAATTTAATTTTTAATATGAGAATAATATTAAATTTTATGCATTATTAATATAATTTTTTTTACATTATTAACCAAAATCATTTCAGATATGACTGTTTAATTAATTATTATAAAAGCCAATAATATTACCAAATATAGCATTCTATGATCAGATAACAGTGTAAAAACCTTTACATTGTTATTATATTTAAATTAAATTCTAAGAATAATACATTTTTTACTTAAAAAAAATAACAAAGATACAATAATGAAATGATGTTCCTTTAATTTCTTTTTTATTAAGAAACATTTAAGTTAAAAATGGACAGACCTTAAAAATTATGAAAAACAATGGTTATATATTTTTTGGAAGGTGTATCCATCTTGACTGATAAGAGAGATAGAAAGAAAAAAGAGAGAAAGTGTGAGATGTAATAGATGATGTGATGACAAAGGTAATTAGTGAGAAAAAAATTATGGAAAAAAGTTATAAGAAATAGAAGTGAATAAAATCATTATTGAAAATGTATATATACATATATTTAATTTTTTCTCTACTTTTGAGATAGCCTTATATACAAATAAGTTTTTCCTCTTAGTTTTCACTGCCACCTAACATCTCTTTTATTTTTTATTTTTATTTTTTTGAGAACACTGTAACATTGTATTTCTTATCCCGTATCTAATGTAGATATATTTATCTAAATCGGTATCGTATTTGTGGTTTGTGATTGATCTGTTATGTTTACACTATCTTGTGCTGATCCTTTACCTTAATTACACAATCTCATTCATTATCGTGGTTGACTTTTAAGTACGGTAAGCATGGTTAAGCATAGCAATGCTATCCCCAATGATGGACACTTAAGACAGGAAGACGGTTGGGTAATTTAGCATATTTTCTTGTTCTTTTATAACTTCTTTTTAGTAAATACTATGTGATACTCTTTTGTGATAAAAATGATCAGCTTGAATTATTATTGATGGTTTCTTTAACTCTTTGACATATTGATATTGTTGCATTCTTCAGCTCCTCAGAAGAAAGCCATTAAGATTTTTCCCAAAACTCCAGCCGGACCTCTTAGACCTTATTACATGGTCAAACTTTTAAATACAACATGAAAGTGAGAGCTCGCAGAGAGGATTTTTCCCTTGAAGAACTTAAGGTAAAACTTGTATCTCCTATCTCTGGTTAAAGATACATTGGTGTTGTATTGTATGTAATTGTTATCCAGCTTGAGATTTATAACTCATTTTAATTCTTATACCGACGGTGCTACCAGCGTGTTTGCAGCTTGCACCTTATTTACGCGCGTTGCTCGATTTTGTCATGTCCACTTCTAAGTTTATGTAGAAGCTACAAGGACATGCTTCAATTGGACACGGATAATTGCGTCAAAAAATTAGAACCAAACATGCACTACATGAATTTTGAGGTACTAAACCCAAACCTCCCTATATTATTTAATTTCTTAGCATGGGAGAACAAGTAAATGTACTAAATAGTGAACACATTAATGATGAGTTATTTCACTAGAAAATTTAATTTCTGGGAATATCCTTATTCCTGATGGCTTTTTAGTTCAATTTCACTTGTTTTTTTGCTTGAAGGTGATATGACCCTAAAATTTATTTTAAGCATCATTTATAGAATGAAACTATGTAAAACATGAGGAGTTCTGTTTTTACTTTCTTTTTCTATATTACACCATATAGGCTGTATGTATTCCCAAAAAGCTTGCTCCAACCATTGGCATTGCTCTTGATCATCGCCGCAAGAACCATTGAAAGTCTGCAAGCTAATGTGCAGAGGTTGAACAAGAAATGCTAGCAACAAACTATCTGACACACTCTTTTAAATACATTATCTCTTATTTGTTGAAATTTCTTGAAAATTACACAAATTCGTGGGGTCCAACATTTTATTTAATGCCTCTCTTTCATGATTTTGTAGTTTCTAATAAATTTCAATCAACAATAGAGTGTGTGTTAGAGCAACTTTAGCAAAGGGTGCTTATGGGGTTGCTTAAAGTTAAGCACCCATATCTTATTTTTTCCCAGTGTTGGAGCAAATTGATGCGACAGAAAAATAAACAATGTATCTTCTACAAGACACGGTTGCTTACGATTAAAGTAACACACTTTTTTCCAAAAACTACCCTGATTTTGGAGGAGGGAAAGAAATTGTAATTGTGCCCCTAATAAGAACTAGCTGAGGACATTGGGCATTTTAGATTCAACACAAAAATTCACAAAACCAACAATCAAAGAACCTAAAACAAAATGTAAAATTCAAAACCACCACAAAACCAAAAACCAAAAACAATTTGTAAAATCTCAGAACAAATCTCAAATCCAACCCGCAGCACAAAACCAAGAACAAAACCATTTTACACTTTGGGAAATTAGAACCAAATTAAGTACAGAAATCAGAACCACAAAGTAGAAAATAAACAAGTATGAACCAAGAAACCATTTTTCCCAAATAGGGTTTGAAGTCAATGTTGTTTGTTGGTGACGAGGCAAGGTAGTGACATGGCAAATAAGGAGGTGATACGAGGTGGTGGGTGTTGGTAGCGGTGGTGACATGTTGGCTGTGGTCATCTACTCCAGTGGTAATGCAATCATGCCTAGGAAATGAAAATCTAGGCATGCGTGATGGTGGTGGCTCAACGGGTCGAGGCTCGATGTGGTTGGATGTGCGCCGTTGGCGGATGCGCGTCAATGGTTGTTGGGAGGGAGAGAGTTTGAGAAGGGATGTTGAGAAGGTGAGAGGAAGCGAGGTTGAGAGATGATTTTGGAAAAATGAAGAGGGAGAAATGAGAATATTTTGGATGAAGGTTAAAAAAAATAATAAATTATTTTTTTTAAAGCGATTTTTATGTAATCGTTGGATTGAGATGAATGTGATCAAATTTTTTTACTGTTGGACACAGGAATTGAATGTAACACCATGTTTTCTTAACGTGTGATTTAAAAAAAAGGTGATTGAAATTAACTACAAGAGAAATTTTAAATTTAGTTTTATTGAGAAAATTTAATTAAAACGTTTGTATGATTTTATGTGACATTTTTTGATGAGGTTCTAATTGAACTAGAAATTTAATTGTGCACTGTTTGTGTAAAATTAGACTATATAAATAAACAAATAGTTTGGGAATTATCATGAACCAATCCTAATATGTCATCAACACATTTTTCAAAGATAATTAGCACTTATTTCAAGGCAAATTAAGTTTTAATTTACCAATTTTGGTTAAACCATATCTCCCATTTTTAGTAAATCATCTTAACCAATTCTAGTAAAATTTTCAAAAGCTAAATTACCTAAAAGTGGGCTTACTTGGCCGGCTACACTTGAGACTCTCCTTACCAATGTTTAAATTCATCCTATGTGTCTATTAAAATGCAAACCCATGAACCCCTGGAAGCGTACGTTGGTTTTTTAAACCCCCACTAAATTACATGTTCCTTAGACCACCCCTGATTGAAAACGTAAAAAAAAAAAAAAAAAAAGAGAGACCCCCTTTGAAATTACCTTAAAATAACACATGCAGCATAAGAGAAATGGGGACCTTACTTCCAGTAGCCACAGGTATGAGTGTGGGAGCAAAAATTTGTGGAGCTTGGGGGTAGTTTTCCTTCCTTTTTTTTTTTTTAGTTCATCTACTTCCATTAATCTTCATCAAGTAAGGGAGCTTATAACTCTTCTTTATTTTCTTCTAATCTCTCATATATTAACACGAAATATGATGAACTGAGTGATTTTATATGAATGAGTTGTTGTTGGACGAGAAATATTAACTATGGTTGAGATGTTGTTGAGACATTGTTTAGGCTTCATAGAGATATTGTTGTCTTGGTTTATTTCTTGTTTTTGACTATGTGTTGTCTTGGACCTTTTTTAAGACATGATTGTTGAAGTGAATAGAAGTATGTATGAGCAAATAAATTTATTTAACATGATTTTGAACCCATCTATTATATGAAATCTTTTTTACTAAACACCAATTTAGATTTAGGTTTCACATGCTAATATATCGTATTTAAAAGCTTCAGCCCCCCCTAACGAAATTTTGGAAGAAGACCTCGTGGAAGGGTCTTAGTGCAATAGTCACCGATTGGATTTTAAGAATAAGTTTTACATAATAATTTCTAATATTAGTTTATTAGTAATACAATTATTTTAACCAAAATATTAGTTTATTAGTAATACAAAAAAATTCTAATACAATTATTATGATTACTTTAATCCTGTAACTTCACATCATAATTAGGAGTTAAAAATATAATAATAATAATAATAACATTTCATTTCAAAAAATATATATAAAATAACAATAATAATAAATAAATAAATAGATAAATTTCTCAATAGAGAATAATCTTTTGGTGAATTAGAATATTAAATTTCATATTTTAATATGTTAGAGGGATTTTATGAATTTTCCTCTATTCCATTAAGTAGAATTTCTTATGCATAAAAATGAAAATTGTTTCAAATAAAATCCCTTTTAGTTTTCATATTATTGATAATAGTAATTATTAAGTTATTAGTGAGGACTAATAGAACATAAAAGATTTAAGAGAGAAACTCCAAAGTTTAAGTTCAAAAATTTTGATAATATACATTTTCCGTTAATTTACGGATATTGGAAATTGATTTTGGAAATAAGGTGTGACTCTTAATCATATGCTGAGTTAATGTTTTGTTGCTATTATTGGTACAAATGTATATGCATGGGTCCTATTAGGACGACATCGTGAATAGGCACATAAGTTAAGAGTCGGTGTACAGCTCTCAACCTAGTGCTGGAAAAAAGAGGAGGGTAGCTGTCAATGGACCTTGAGGATAGGTGGACAGGCAAATCCCACATTGAGGTCAAAGTTATCGCGAACCTTGTGCCATGTTAACCCACTATCCACGTATGTCTATCTTGATTAAACTACTAACAACTTCCACAAGATTAGTTCATGGGTTCCCCTAATAGTTATGCTGTGAAAGAATTTGTGTGATCCTTGTGGCTCAGGTGCAATGTTAAGGAACATTCACAATGATCGCTTAGGTTGTTGAAAAAGTCTCCATGGAGTAGTGTTTACATAAATTGCATGAAATTATATTATACTATGTTTATATATGTTTAATTACAAATGTTGTAATCTTTTCTGATATCAGTATTCTCTCTTTCTTGAAAATAATTGTCATGTTAGTTAGAATTTTGTATTTATGTTATTATAAGCTTACCCTTGCGCTGTTTACACGTGTGGTTTGTGCCTGTGATGATCTTAAACGTCGTGTTCATGGGAGTAGATGCTGAGACGATTGAAAGCGTTGAGATTGCCACCAATGATCCGGAACCACATTCACATAAGCCCCTATCACATTGACTTCTGTGAGACCATTGTGGGAGAGTGTGAAGCTTGGAGGATCAACCATGAGCTATAGAGCGTCTACTATAGGGGAGAGCTTATGCTTTCATATGCTCCTACGAGCACTGTTGTATTTTCTGTGACTCTGTATATATCACTATAGTTTTGGTTACCTATTCAAGAGATGTGGAGAGAGCTTGCTCCTGCTGTCCAACCTTGCATGAGGCTGAGGAGTATCACTGCTTGTTCGCCTAGGGACCTTATCCTTATCGTAGAGTTACTAAAGCTAAGGAGCCATCTGCTGATGCTTCACTTACTACTCCTCCTTCTTAGATGTAGTGTTTAGGAGTACAACCAGCCCAAGGTGTGTGTGATGTATTTTCTCCCCTCTCCTTTTGTGATGAACTTTTGTTGATAGGTACACTAATGTATGCACACGCACACTTTCTTTGGAGACATCTTATTGATGATGTTGGTCTTTAAGTGTCATAAGGCACGACCATTTACACTTGATGCTTTGTGATGTATGCATAAGTTATTTTAGTATGTTGGGCGATCGTTTTACGCTTTAAACATTGGAGTTTTTTTTAAAGGAATTGAACATTGTATGTCTTGTAACATCCCAGGCGTTGACGAAGGTGAGGAGTGATTGTCGGTGCAAAAGAGATAAGGCACGAATAAGAAGCGGCTTCTGGCAGGCTTCCAGTAGGAAGGGCACATGAATGAATCAAATACACACCGAAATGAGAGGGATCCAGAGGCTATGCAGGTATGGGTCTATACAGTTGAGGATAGCTTAAAGGAATTAATAAGTGCTACATATCCTAACAAGATGCATCTACTTTTCAGTAGCCTATCACTTAAGAATTCCATAGTTAAGCATTCTTAACTTGGAGCAATTCAAGAATGGGTGACCTCTTGGGAATTTCCTAGGAAGCATGTGAGTGAGGACAAAGCATGCTGAAAAGTCTTGTGTTGGTTTGTGGAAACAGCTGTTGATCCTGAAAGCGGCCAAGCATTACATGTCTCGCCTAAAAAAAAATTTCACACTCTTTTTCATAAGTAAATTAATCCAGAGCTTTTGTCTAAAATTAAATCTTCCATGTTGCATTAGTTGTTAGTTGACCAAGTAGTGACAGCGAGTCATTACATTGAACAATTTATTATCATTGGATTAATCTGTACATGATAAATTGTGATATGAATTTAACCATTTGAAATGTCAGTGACATTTTATTATCGTTGATATGTATTGAACTATAAATAATGGTTCAATTCATACCATTTTGCACACAATTTCTCTATACCTAGTCTATTATTTTGTTGTTATCAAGTCCCAATATTTTTTATTTTTGGTCATATGGATCCCAATCAATTCAATTATCAATGCCAAATACATTTTTTACAAAACCAACCACCCCTAACTAGTGATAATTCTCAAAATCCTTGGTATTTTATGTATCCACCACTCCTTACTGGTGACAATTCTCAAAATCCTTAGTATTTTGTGTATCCACCCCCACCAACCAACCCCATAATGTGGCATAGGGCTCTATTGGGTACCAGTGGTGGTGTGAAGTCTCCTAACAATGAACCCAAATCACTATTTGGGTCCATGTCTGAGTCTCTAGTTGGTTTGGAAAATATCACGCTTGATGAAGGTGGAGGACATGGTACTCAGAAAAAAAGTCTTGTCAGGTTCTCAAGGGAAAAAGCCACACTTTTTATTCAATCATGGATGAGCATTTTGAAGGATGCAATTGTGAGTTGACCGAACAAGAACTGGTTTTTGGTTGAGAATCAACAATAATTATACAACTATTGCTAGCAGTTTCTAGAAAGAGAAGCGGGTCAACTAAAATCATGATGGTTTCAAATAAATATTGTGATTCAGAAGTTTGTCGACTACTAAAGCAAGCTATTAATCAAAAGAAAAATGGGAGCCCAAAGAAGGACATCATGGTTGACGCATATAAGTTTTTTTTTAAGATATACATGAAAAATTCAATTTTGAGCATGCATGGTTGTTATGGAAGGATGAACCAAAATGAAAGGGAGAATCATTTGAAAACTCTTCAAAAAGAAAAAGGACATTTGCTTCCAGGGCGTATTCATTGTCTTATAACATAAAGATGTCAATCGATTATTCAAAATATGACCCAGTATCAACAATGACCTGCCTAATAGGACAAAAGACAGCAAAGAGAAAGGGCAAAGCAAAAGGAGCTGAAAGTCAATTTGATTGGTGTGGAACATGCTATAAAGGAAAAAAAATGCTATCATGGCAAAAATAGTTGAGGCAAAGGAGATAGAGATCATTTGTATGTTGTATGATATCTTTATGAAGGGCACATATGCACTGTTTGAGAGTCAAAGCAAAGATCATGAGTTGTATTATAATTTTATTAGGTGCAAGTTAAGAAACTAAATCAATGTTGTACTTTTATTTAAATTTGTTGTTATGTTCTAGTCATTATGAAAAACTAGTCGTTATAAAAAATAAGTCATTATGGAAACTAGCCATTATGACACTAGCCTTTGTGAAACTAGTCGTTATGAAAAACTAACTATTATGAAAAACTAGCCATCATGGATTATCCTATATAATTGTGCAATCTTCTCTCATTTTCTCATCTTCTCATCAAATTCTACAATCTTCTTCTCTCATTCTCATATGCTTGAATCATCTATAGAACGAATACAAACACCAACTTTGATACACTTTGGAACCAAATCGTAGATGAACAACTTGAGGACAACATCAAAGAAGAAGTTATGAGGTTAATACTCGAAAGTCAACTATAAGCCAAGAACACCACTTGGTGTAGATGAAAAAGAACGGTGATAGATCAGAGTCATGAAAAAAGACACAAGCATTTGTTCAATGACTATTTCTCTAAAAATCCTATATAAATAGAGGCTCAGTTTCGATGAAGGTTTCAAATGTGAAGGCATGTGTTCCTTCTAGTGGTGAAAGCCCTTGGCAATCATGATGAATACTTTTAGATGGGGGTTGATGCAATCGATAGAATGAGCCTTTCACCGTTATAAAAGTGCACTACCGCTATTTGTATATTGGCATATGGATCACCTATTGACAGTATGTATGACTATGTCCGAATTGGTGAAAGCACAACACTAGAGTGCTTAGATAGATTTGTACCAAGTGTCTACGCGATTTTTAGGGATGAGTACATAAGGAGGTCTAGCAACGAAGACCTTGAATGACTACTACAAATGGGAGAGGCACATGGCTTTCAAGTATGTTAGGTTCCATTGATTGTATGCATTGGGAATAGAAAAATTTTCTAGTTGTGTGGAAAGGTCAATTTTCTTGAGATGATCATGGCAAACTAATGATCATGCTTGAAGTAGTTGCATCACAAGACTTGTGGATTTGGCATCCATTTTTTGGCACTACAGTTCAAATAATGACATTAATGTGTTAAAAGCATCTAATGTGTTTAATGACGATTTGTTGGGACAAGATCTTGTGGTGCAATATACAGTGAATAAAACCCCATATAACATGGGGTACTACCTAGTAGATGGTATTTATCCCGAATGGGCTACATTTGTCAAGACCATCCCAATACTGCAAGGAAAAAAGAGAAAATTATTTGCATAACGACAAGAAGCAATAAGAAAGGACGTAGAACGGGCGTTTGGAGTGCTCCAATCTTGATTCGCAATTAAATCTGGTCTGGCACATGCTTGGCACGTGAATACAATGAAAAATATAATATCTGCATGTATCATCTTGCATAACATGATTGTTGAAGATGAACGACACATGTACAGTGGTAATTTTGAATACAAATAATGACAACTCAATAGTTGAAGTATCTAATGGTCTTCATCCCAATTTTGTTACAACATACCTGCAAAGGAGAACACATCTTCATGATAAACAAATTCACTGCCAACTTCAAGCAGACTTGGTGGAGTATATTTGGGAACGTTTTAGGCATGAAAATAATGAAAATTAATTTTTATCTAATATTATGCATTTCTCATCATGTATTTCTCATTTGTTTAATATAATATTATGCATTTCTTGTCATTTTTAATTACATAATTTTACAAATTTGTCATCGATTTTTATTTATTATGGTAAAAATTAATTAAATTTTTTTATATATTTTTATTATTTAATACTTTAATGTGTATTAATTAAAATAATTGAATTAATATTTTAATTTAACACACAATGAATTGCAAATAAAAAAATATAAGAAGTGTGAGTTGCTTAAGGGTATCTTAAAATTGTATGCATTGAAGCAAAAAGTGTATGGATTGTTTAAGAATATCTTAAAAATGATGTGGCATTGTGAGACCTATTAAAGTGTACTTAAAAAGTCTAAAGCGAGTTTCTTAAAATCTCACCAGTAAATTTCCTCTTAAGAAAAGTGTGTTAGAGAGTAAATTGTCAGCACTCCTTGAGGCTGAAAACATACAAGGGCAAGTTAGTTGTGTTCCCAAGACGCACACACAAGGTCAAGATAATACAAATGTTCAATTATCTGTTTTGATTATGTGGGCATTTCTTAATTTTGACACCATTTCTGCTAAAGGTTGAAAAGAAAAAAAAATGTTTGCCAATCATCTGACACTATTGTTTCTTTTTTTTCTCTTTTTTTTGCAGGCTGGTGATTCTAGTCCCGAGGAACTTGCAAAAGCCACAAAAGTGCAGGGTTCATACTTGCCTATTGGTGAGGGAGAAGCCATTTGTAGAGCTTGTACAGGTTACAGATTGAATGAAGGCAGATAACGCCATTATGGTGCCAGACTGAATAAGGCTGCTGAAGCTGAAAAGGGAAGACAAAAAGTATGACCTTTAGATCCAAGTTGTAGTCCATCCATATAATAGTTGTTGCCAAGACAAATTTTACTCGAGATTAGCTTTATTAAGAACACTAGTCTTTTAGCATGTGAAATGTAAAGATAAATGTTTATTTTACATAACTAAAATTTATAATGAATAAATACTTTTAAATATATAAATTATATTATAATTAAAATTTATAATAATAATTATTTTTAAATATATAAATTATATTTTAGATTTATGATAAATAATTTATATCGTGATATGAGGTTATTTTTAATTATTAATAATTTAAAAAAAAAATGTTGAAATTCAATTTAGAAATAAAGATAAAAAAGATATATTAGAAGAGATAAGAAGTTAAAAAAAATTCTTAAAATGCTCTCATCGAAAAAAAAACTCCTAAAAAGGCTTTCCTTGAAGAATACCTCTTAAAAACACTCTCATTCAAGATAACTATTCTAATTTGTTTTCGTTTAAGATAACTATTATAATTTATATAGAAAGAGGATGTTCAATCTAAAACATGGATCTCTTCACCTATTTTTTTTTTGTGAACTGTTAATCTAGTGTGTTGGTTTGACTAGTACTTTGTTTTGTCTGGATTATTTGGCAGTATTTATTTTGTTCAGGCTGTTTCCTATTTGCTGTCATAGTTATTATTATTATTATTATTGAATATTTATTGGAAATATAATAGTAAGGCTCTTCTCTAATTAAGCCCCAGAATGGTGGGAAGGTGGATAATTTTGCTACTTTTACGGGCTAAGAGCCTAAATTATTGCTTGACATGCTACAATGGCGGGTTCACAGTTTTTGCTACCTTTTTCAAGAGGTAGAATTTTTTACTCCTGGATAGTTTGTTCGACTTAGTTCAGTTAATGCTGTGGTTTTCAAAAGCTTCAAATAAGCATTTCTTATTGCAAAAATATTGAGTAAACACCCAATTGGAACCTTCGAGAAAAGTTTTAGTCTAATTTAGTCCTTAAGATCAAAATAAGTATTTTTTTTTGTATTATAAATAAATGTGAAGATTAATTTTTTTTTTTGTATTATAGAACCTTTTTTGTCTGGATTATTTGTAAACACCCACTGTGAAGATTAATTTTAGTCTAATTGAGTATAGCCTTTTTATTTGTTTGATATTTTTGAAGATTAATTTGGGTTATTGGTGTTTTATTGAGGTTTAATTTGGCATTTAATTTGCTTATTCAAAGATGAATCATGTATTGAAAATGAGAAAAGAATTATAGAAAGGTTAAAATATTTATATTTGTAATTATGGGGGAATTATATGATGGTTCTATTTTTTTAATATATGAGTTTTAAATTTTTGAGAAAAATGATAAAGAATAAAATAAATATTGTTGAAAATATAAATTATGTCTTAAATTTTTAATAAATAATTCAAATTGTGATATAAGATTATTTTTATAAAAAATAAGCTGCTTTTCACCTTTTTTTTTCTTTTAAAAACAAGTTTCTTAAAGTTTTGAGAATTTTTCTGTAAATTTATGTGACCCAGCCTTTCCTTTTACAAAAAACAAGAACTATAAAAAAAAAAGAAGGGGAAACACTACCTAAATATAGCAAGTTGCGGGGAATACAGATCGTAAAATAAATATAAATTAAACCCTGAATCAATCAACATCAATATATATTTTGTGGGGTATATATATGATGTATACAATAATTTGAGAATTACAAGCACAAAGTATAACGAAAAGCAACAAGAATTTTAGACAATAATAATATGATCAAAATAATGTACAAAAGTTGTACATGGAAAAGGTCTGGACTGGTTGCAGGTGCTTAATTGGAGCCATACAAACGCACTCGGCAAAAGAAAATAAAAAATTGAGTTATGATAAATACCTTTCTAGAAAAACTAATTGTATGATTTTCATTCGTGTTTCTCCTAATTGTTAATGCGGTGTGTCTAGAACAAATTACTCAGGTTAGAAGCTAGTTAGCGTGTTGGACATTTAGCAGAAAACAATACAGACTTCAGCAGAAACTAGAAGACACTTACAGGAAGCATTATGTAAACATGAACAAATGGAGGAACAGTCAAGTCATTCTCCTGCACCAAATATATTGCGAAATTTGCTTGAATAAACTACACAATCTGATGGTTTTGGACTACTTGTACTCATAATATGTCCCATTCCACATACAGGTATCGCAATTAATATATATGTATACTAAAACTTTCTAGCATACTAGGAAGTAGGAACCAGCATAAAGTCATGGATGTAGTGAAACTGACAAGAATAACATGAGCTCAGTAAGTTCAGGTGCAGTTTACATCTCCTATATGATTCTTATATATTAGCATTGTCATTGTCATTTTTTTATTAGGAAATATTCCAATAAATATTGTTTATTTTGATTTTGATCCTCGATTGTCATTAATGGTTGTGTAACACTACATGTCAACCAATAATACTTTAAAAACAACAGGGACATATTCTGAATACCAAGTATGATTTACATACCAAAATGTCGACCACACTCCAAGACTTGTTTTGCAAAGGACAAAAGTTAACTAAATAGATTAGTTGATGACAAGAGGAACAATGCTTATGCAAACAAACATAAGATACAAAGCCTTATCAAGAAGAAGAACAAGATCAATCAGATGGTTTCAATTACCATTACACAATTGTGTTACAAATCTAAATCCACCTCTTGGGTGAAAAACAATTGAACTAAACTTTCTGCAGCTGGTGTGCAGCTCTAGCCCATCAGAAAATTATAGAATAACTGTACGTCTAATTTACACTCTACAACCAGTGATTGATCAATAAAAATAAAGCTCTACAATGTAGAATTAGATTATACTTAGTTCAATATTCAGGTTTCATATAACCATAAGCATGAAAACAGTGAGGACAACTAAATGATTGCTTGTGTAGAGCTGAACCAGTGTCAAATAAATGACACAACACACTTGATTAAGTCACCAAAATCACTTGATCAGCCTCCAAACAGTCAACTGAATTGATATGGCTTGCACTTGCATATTTCTCATTCTTTGAATCTCTTTTGCAATTACAACAGAATAAATGATGCATGTGACAAGCATTCATCAGTTGACTTTAACAGAGCAAACTCTCAAAGAACCAGAAGAGAAGTGGAGTTTCAATTGACGTTGCTGCATAGTATTGAGGTCACAAGGTTACCAACGTAAGGAGTTTTGAAATTACATCAAATTAGTTTGGGTAGCATTTGTATAGCAACATTCCAATAATGTTTAGCTCTTTTTTAATCAGTCTGAGTAATATACAGCTAAATTTGAAGTACATTGAAAGACCTGCTGCTATGAGAACATGATGTTCAATTTATATGGAGTTAGTGTGAATGAAAGTAGTGCATGTGTATGGCCTTGCCCTGCCGTTCAAAAACTACATTTAAAGAAAAAGGCAAACAAATAACAATACATTTAAAAGTAGTGGAACGAGTAGAAAGTGGAATTTGATCTCTGCAATGCTTCATATACTGCATTTTTGGCCACGCTTGCTGTCTCAAACTGACAGAGAATCACTAGATTAATTTGTATGACTCTTACAAAAGTTGTTACTGAATTCATTTACTTCTTTTACAAGTATTGCCCCTTGGATAGATTGAAAAGTATTTTTTCCTTTGTTATCTTGATATTTAAAAATTGAATCTACATCAAACGTTTGCAAAAGACTTGGACTAAGAAATGTGAAAATCCTTAACTAGAGAGATTGATTGAAAGTCTCTGTGATACATATGCAGTCAATGCATCAACTTATACCGTTGCAGTCCACTTTTTATTATGGCTCATGTACATTGTGTTTATACTCGTTAATTTGTATATTTCATATGAAAGATTTTATATTTTTACCTTTATAAATTTCATGTCTCATAAACCAAATTTAGAAAGAATTCTCTGATATTAATTAGTCTCTGAATATTGAAGATAAATTTATGGATGCCCAAAAATATAAAATAAAATAAAAATTTGGTATGGTATTGGTGAATATGGATTTAGTTTGAAAGCATTTGATGCTCTGCATTAAATTTTGGAAAATCACAGGAAATAAAAATAAATGAAGTACAATAAGACCACTACTTAGATGGAGTATTACATCCATTAAGTATAAGATACATGTTACTTGAAGGATGGATTGATGCATTCATATGGGTAGATAGATAACTGGGGTAAAATTATTAAACAGTTCCAAACCCTGGGGATACACTCCACTGGAGTACACCATACAACATGCACATCAGTTTCTTGAATAGCGGTGGCATTTGATCTCAGCTTTGATTATTCAAGTGTCAACACCTGAAATTCAAGAAGAAGCCTGTTACCTTTCGTAGTTTTGGAATTATGAAATACATAGCAAAATGGCAGAAAATGAAATTGCAACAACGTAAGCAGTTAAACAGGTAAGAGCCGAAGTTAGCAGCATATGCAATTTAGCATCTAGAAATCTCAATTTTATTATATTGTTAAATTAAAAAAGAAAAAGTAATATGTGTGAAATAATTCAAAAAATAAAATACAAATCAAAGAACAAACGAGTATTATTATAAACAGAACTGCTATTAAAATTTGGCTGAAGAAGCAGTGTGACACATCTACATTTGTTCTTTAGTAATATGCAGGGAATTATTAGGTCATTTTCCATTTATCTTACCAGCAAGAAAGGCTTTTCTTATTTTGCTTAGCTCTCTAGTGACATCCACCATATTCATTCTTTCTTTTGGTGATTCCACTGAACAAGCAAGTCCAATCTTAAAGAGTGAAACTAAGCATTTTTCAACAGTTGGAATAAGATTCTGACTATTTTCTTCTTCTATTGTTGCTTCTTCATGTTTTGGTACAAATGATGGGTCCAAGATCTCTAAAATATTATCAGGAAATGAATTTTCCACAAAGTTATGCAAATTTTGACCATCTTCAAAGATTTCATCTGTGGGTCTTCTCCCAGTAAGCATCTCCAACATAAAAATCCCAAAACTGTACATGTCGCCATTCATAGACACCTCAGAACCCACTCCATATTCTAAAATATATAGCGAAAATTGTCAATGCTTTGTTATTAGTAAATAAATATCAAGTTTTCATTGAAAGATAGGGGAATTCAAAGAAACAATGATTTAAGAGTTTAAAACATACCTGGAGGAGCATAGCCAACAGTCCCCTTTATTCCAATTGTACTTGTTTGATTAGAAGTGGTGCCATTAATAGTTGAGAGAAGTCTTGCTATGCCAAAATCACTCACATGAGCAATCATGTCATCATCAAGAAGGACATTGCTTGGCTTTAGATCACAATGAATGATCGATTGCTCACATTCATGATGAAGATAATGTAATGCAGAAGCAACATCAATCATGATATTTAATCTTTGATCAAGGTTCAATGTTCTTGGACGCTCTGCATTTAGTGTCCTAGGATGTAGCCATTGCTCTAAGCTTCCATTTTTCATGTACTCAAAAATTAGAGCTTTAAATTCTTGGCCTTTGTAGTCTGTGCTGCAACAACATGTTAAAATCTGAACCAAATTTCGATGTTTAATATTTTTAAGTGCATTGCATTCAGCAATGAAACTCTTGTGAGCTCCTTTTCTTTGAAGGTTTAGGACCTTTATGGCAACAACTTTGTCTTCTAACTCAAGAGTTCCTTTGTAGACAGAGCTAAAATTTCCTGACCCTATCAAGTTTGTAGTTGAAAACGCATCAGTTCCGTTGTGTAGGCTTTGGTATGAAACTTTAAGCAGCTGGTCAATTGTTGGTGATTCCAAAGATGGATTCTTACTCCTTTTCCTCATCCAGTAGACAGTTGGAATAATTGACAGAATGAGAAGAAAAGCAACCACACTAACTATGACTGCTATAAACCTGAACTTGTGGTGTTTTGGAAGTTTCTTACCTTTGACAGGGCATGGTGGTAGATGCAATTTTGAAATACCTCCACAAAGATTACTGTTTCCAGTAACCACTAACCCACTTGCATTTCGAAAGACACCTTCAGTTGGCACCTCACCATCCAACATATTAAAAGATACATTGAAATATTGTAAGAAAGAAAGGTTCTGAAGAACATTAGGAATTGATCCAGACAAGCGGTTTCGTGAGAGGTCTACACGTTGAAGACTTTTAAGTGATGCCAAAGAGGATGGTATGATTCCTTGTAAAGAATTCCCTCGCAAATAGAGGTACTCCAACATTATGCATTCCCCGATAGTTCCAGGAATGTCACCAGACAGATGATTCTGAGACATATCTAGCCAATCGAGATGTTTTAGGTTGCCCACTTCTTCTGGTATACTACCATTCAATGAGTTTTGTGACAAATCCAACAATGTTGTTAGAGAGGAAAGATTAAAAATATTTAAGGGTATGGTTCCTGTAAGGTTGTTTTGAGAAAGATCTAGTGCTTGTAACTTTTGGCATTTTCCTATAGTCGGAGGAATATTTCCTTCTAACATATTTTCTCCCATATCCAAATAAAACAATTCACTAAGGTTGCCTATGAAGGCTCCTATCTCTCCTGACAGCTTGTTTCCCCTTAATTCTAATACTCGCATCTGCTGAAACTTCCCAAAAGTTGATGGGATAATCCCATCAATGTGGTTAACTTCCATTGCCAAGAGAGTTAAGCCAATTAGATTTCCTATTGCTGCAGGGATTTCTCCTGATATATGATTGCCTCCGAGATATAGTCGACTAACTTGGGTGGACAAATTGCCCAAGAAATTTGGCAAATGACCTCCAAAATTATTGGAGGATATAGACAACGCTTGCAACTTAGTACAATTTGTCAACGATTTTAAAAACTCCAAATCATTAGTTGAATTGTCACCTAGATTGTTTTTCTCCAAATTTAGGAAATAAAGATCTTGTAGCTTCCCCAGACTTGGAACTTGTCCCGCGAAATGGTTTTCATCAATAGCAAGTATTGAGAGGATAGATGCATTTGTGATGGAAGGTGGGATTGGACCTGAGATTTGATTGGCACCAATATAAAGTTGTTGGAGATTGGGGAGGGTGTGGAACATGTTGGGTGGAAGAGAGCCATTTAATTGATTTTCTGTAGCTGAGATTATAGTAAGAGATGACAAATTATAAAGACAAGAAGGAAATGTCCCACTCAGTTTGTTGAGACCTAATGCTACAGATGTCAAGCTTTTGAGACGGCATATTTCTTGTGGAATATCTCCCTCTAAGTTGTTGCTATCGACATCAAGACCAGTTAGGGATGAAAGATTCCCTATGGATGATGGGATTCCTCCAGTTAACTTGTTTTTCCAAACACTCAATTGTTGAAGCTTTCGAAGTGAGTCAATTTCGATTGGTATTTTGCCAATCAGATTGTTCCCACCCAAGAATAAGTTTTTGAGATGATTGCAACCTGTCAAATTTGTAGGAATTTCCCCTACCAATGTGTTATTGTCGACATAAAGTTGCTGCAGCTGTGACAATCGTCCCAATTCTTGTGGGATGGTCCCATAGAAGCTGTTGTTTGCAAGGTTGAAGTTTGTCATATAAGAGAGATTGCTTACGTGAGGAGATATGGATCCCTTCAACTTGTATCCTTCCAAGTCTAACTCTGTAACTCTTTGAAGCATGGGATTGCATGTGATTCCATGCCAGTTACAGAAGTGAGTAGAAGTATTCCAAGAGAGGAAGATTCCATATGGGTCAGTGGATATGGATTCCCTGAATTTGAGCAGTGCCAAATGATCAGTCTCATTTCTTAATGCAAAGGCATTTGGTCTAAAGCATAGGGAGTTCAATATAAAGAGGAAAAACAAGTGGACATATATAGACCAAAATGCAAGTGACAAGAGAAAAAAATGCTTCATTTGGATGAGAAATTGGAGGCTCCTAGATGGTGGTGTTTCTATTTCTTACATACCTTTATATAGAGTTTTGGTAATTGGATGGGATCAGAGAAGAAATTCATATTATTCCTTTTTTTTTTTTTTTGGATTTCATCACTAATTTTTTGACTTCTTTATGTGTGAATTGTTTTCAGTCTTAACCCACACATTTAATTATTTTAGGGGTTGGGCTGAGACTTTTTGTGCGTCAGCTGGGAAATTGAAGGTGAATTTGGTGTGTGAAAGGTGAAAGTCGCATGAGATTGAGACATGGTCACATGAAGGTCACATGATAACTTACACGTAAGAAATACGCACAGATTCCGGAGAAAAATCCTACGTACAGCCTAACCAAAGCGCTTTCCTATTCGTATTAATAATTACCCAAAAATCGAACAACCTTTTGTTAATTTTTTTTGGAGCTTTTGTCAAATATATAATAGTGGCAAGGATGTTTGAACTAGAAACTTATCCAAATTTTTACGAATATGTTGATTTTAGTGGATTAAATTTTTGTCAAATATTAAAAGATAAATTAATCTGTTGATCCTTATAGTTTTATTGAGTTTTTAATTAACTTCTTATAGTTAAATACACTTTAAAAAAATATTTATTATTAAAAAAACCCTGTAATTGAAAAATTATGTGGCACCCTAAGGTGACATGCAAAAATAGGGTAAAGAATTAACAATGTTGAAGGTGGAATCGAAACCCCACCCTTGAAGTCCACTATTAACACTAGAACTACTAAGCTAGTGATTTTATTTAATAAATAAATGAAAATTATATAATATATAAGTTAAACGAGGGCTAGAATTTTTGTACATATATTTACTATTACTAAATTAAGTAATATTAATATTATATAAACTAATAATATTAAAATTAATATTAATATAAACTAGTATATATTTATTGAATATTGATAATATTATAATTAATTTTTATAAACAAATATTAAATAGGCTTAAATATGTTTTTAGCTCCTATAATATACCTATTTTATGCTTTTAGTTTCTACAAAATTTTCCTTAAAGTTTTGGTTCCTATAAAATTTTATTTTATAGTTTTAGTCTTTGTCACTATTTACTGATGACATACCAACCATCTATTAGAGAACAAACCTGAAGTTTCTTAATTAAATAATAGGGACTAAAATGAATATATTTTAATATAAGAGAGATTGGTACCAAAAGTTAACAACTTTATAAGGACTAAAAGAATACAATTAAAGACTAAAATCATGAAAATAAAATTATAGGGACCAAAACTATAAAAAAAAATTTATAAGGACTAAAAACATAAAACGGGTATATTATATGGAATTGAAACATATTTAACCCTACTAACTATATACAAATAATATTAAAATTAATATCATTAAATATAAATAAATAGTATATCATAAAGATCAAAATTACACATATTTATTAATATTAAAACTAATGTTAATAAATATACTAAAGACCAAGATTACACATATATTTATTACTAGTAAATAAACAATATAATATTATAAAATCAAACAAATAATAATTTATACTTTTTAATATTATATATCTTAATTATAACTTGATCACTCTATTTTAAATAATTTTCTCTTTTATAAAATTGTGTTTTTTTTTTCAATTTTGAAGAAGTAGGGACAAATAAAAGGAGGAAATTAGATAAAATTAATTAAAAATAACATTTATATAATTATATTGAGTATGTTATATAAATAGATAATAAATTAAGAAATAATTATATCTTAATTTATTAAAATGATACTGTATTTTAAACTTATTTATTAAAAATTTAATCAGCAGTTCAGCACATAATGTGGTAAAGATATTTAGTTATTTATATAATGAAGCATGACTAGTTTAATTCGTTTGAAGAAGTCAAATTAAATCCTGAAAAATGAGAATTTTCAGTAACAACTAACCTCTATTTAGTAATCCACTCCTGTATTATAAAGAAAAACACACAATTTCGAAAGTGAAATTTTTGCTCTTTTCACTCTCTCAATTAGACATTTTGAGTATTCTCTCTCTCTCTCCTCTTATTTGAATATGCATTTCATATATATAATATCCTTAAAACTAGCCAAAAAATTATCTTTCAACCATCTCAAACTACTTTTTTTTTATTTTTATCTATATTTTCAATATTCTTAATCGTATATCTCATTTAATATATCATCTTTTATTCCTATTTCTATATTGAATTTCAATAATATTGTTTAAACAAATTGTTAATAATTAAAAACAATTTTATATCATAATTTAAATTATTTATTATAAATTTAAAATATAATTTATATATTTAAAAATATTTATTTATTATAAATTTTAATTATATAAAGATAAATAATTATCATATGTAATACACAAATTAAAATATTAATTATGAAAATAAAATGTCGAGAATGATCCACGAAAGTAATATTTCTGTTTTCGTCACCAAAACAATAATATTTTAGTCTACTATATTAGTATTAATTTTAAAAAAATTCTATGTGGACCACTTGATATCGCTGCATTGATGGGTCGTTACGTGGGCAAACAGCAAATTGGATTCCTAGTCACCTGTTGGTCCTACAGAGTCTGAATTGAAGAAAGGTAAGAGGAACGAAATTATATGCAAGAATGAAGACTTTGAAAGCAAATTGGATTAGTGTTGTTCATATGAGCTAAAAGCAAATTGGAGTCCTAGAACCTTTTGATCCTACATAGTCTGAATTGAAGAAAGTAAGAAGAATGAAATTAGATGCAAGAATAAAGACTTCGAAAGCAAATTTAGGGTCATTTATATGGGCTAAAAGCAAATTGGATTCCTACATAGTCTGAATTGAAGAAAGTAAGGGGAATGAAATTGGATTCAAGAATGAAGACTTTGAAAGCATTTCAAAGCAAATTGGATTAGGGTCGTTTACGTGGGTTAAAAGCAAATTGGATTCCAAGAACCTTTTGGTCCTACATAGTCTGAATTGAAGAAAGTAAGAGGAATGAAATTGGATGCAAGAATGAAGACTTTGAAAAGAACGAAGACTTTGAAAGAAAATTGGATTCCTAGTCACCTATCGGACAATCAGTCCTACAAAACTCTCTCCAACCGACTCCAAGTTTTGTCTCGTCCTTTTTTATGTTTGTAGTTTAAAACTTATAGAAGACTTCAATTCTAATAGGTCCTCAGAGGATCCAATACTGCTGAGTAGATTGGTTAATGTGAATATAGTCAATTTTTAAATAATTTCTGGAAATAATATATATGAATTATAAACTTTAAGAATTGAATATAAAACAAAAAAACTAAAATAAATATAAAATTGTATCATTACGTACTTAAATAATATATATGACTTATAAACTTTAAGGATTGAATATAAACAAAAGAACCAAAATAAAAATTGTATAATTTTTGTGTGTATAATGGTGGCAACAAGGTTAAAATTTAAGACCTTGTCCATCCTACTCAAATCCCCCATCACGAAATCAATCCTAGTAGATTATAAAAACTGTATGATTATGAAGATAACAAATGACTTCTATTTGCTTTATAGTGTGACAATTTAATAAAAAAAATTAGATCGTCATCATCAACATTGTTTCCATCATCCTCATCATCAAGCTGTTTTGAATTAATCGATATAGGATATGAAATTTTTGCAGCAAGTCATCATAAATTCTCATAGGAATTTGAAATCACCTATGAACTTTAAGCTAAAATCATTAATTTGTGTATAAATGTAGAAAATTTTTTATTTTAGATCTCCCTTGAGTGAGGACTGAGGGGATTGCTATCAATGATCTTAAAACGAATTGAACGATGATTATGAACAAGGTTCATTAACCTCAAAAATATATATATAAATTGATGATATACTATGAGAAAAGACTACAACTGAATAAACATAATTTTACATATTAATTGAAAGAGTTTAATAGTCATGCACTGTTAGTGTAAAAAATAGTTAATTATGATCATCAAATATATGTTTTAATTAAAATAGTTAAGCTTATTTTAAGTTATGGAAATTAGATTATTTTAAATTAATTAAAATAATTATGACCAATATATATTATTTTAAAATTTTCTCTATATATATTTTGAATTTTAAAATGTTTGTATAGTGTTATTGATTTTGTCAATAAATTATATTAAAATAATAAAAAAATACTTGGTAATAATTAGTTACGAGAAAAGTATATTATAGACAATCTCAAAAAAATTATTTGTGACCTAGAGTATCTAAATTTTAAATATGATAAAATTATTTTTATTATATATATATATATATATATATATATATATAGGACGGGTTTGTCACGTATGACAGTGCCATAATGATTTTTTCTTGCCAAAATATTATTGAATTTTATTTTTTTTTTAATTATTCATAAAAATACATAATTGTAGTAATTAAAGTAATTTCCACAACTATATATTCTGATTTGAAATAATTAAGGTAATTATGATGTTCATATATATGTTTTATTTAAAATAGTTAAGATTATTTTCAATAAGATAATTAGATTATGTTAAACAAATTAAAATAATTATGACTAATATACATTATTTTAAAATTTTCTCTCTATATATTTTGAATTTTAAGATATTTGTATAGTATTACAGATTTTGTCATTAAATTAAATTAATACAAAAAAATTCACTTTATAATAATTAGTTACAATAAAATTATATTACAAACAACCTAGAAAATTTTTATCTAGAATCTAGAGTATCTAAATTTCAAATATTATTAAAATTGGTAATTTGAATATTTTTAATTTATGAAAATACATATTGGATATACATACATACATAACTATAATAATACATAACTATAATATAATTTATAAATTTTTTGAATTTATGAAGATACATATTGCATATATATAGATAAAAACAATATAAAGTGATTACGACTAGGGGTGGTAATTCTATCCAGACCCTATGGGTACCTGCAAAAAGATCCGCAATGGATATAGGGTAAATACTCGCTCAATGGGGCTGGGGGCAGGACCATGGATTTTCTCACAAAATTTAATAGGGATGGGTGCGAGTCTGGGTACTATAGTACCCAACCCGTGCCCATACTGTAATGACCCATTGTCGCTACATGGTCAACTGACAACTAATGGAACGTAAAAGATTTAATTTTAGATGAAAACTCTTGATTAATTTATTTATAATGAATGTGAATTTTTTTTTTGTTTGGGGCAAAACATACATGTTCATTCCTTTCAAAAACTCTGACATATAAAGCATAAACGATTGTCCAACATACTAAAATAACCCATGCATACATCATAAAGCATCAAGTGTAAATGGTTGTGCCTTATGACACTTACAAACCAACATCATTGTCGAGGTGTCTCAAAAGAGAGTGTGTGCATATACATTAGTGTACTCATCAACAAAACTGCATCACAAAAAGGGAAAGGGGAAAAATATATCACACACACCCTAGGCTAGTCGTACCCCTAAACACTACATTTAAGAAGGAGGAGTAGCAAGTAGACCATCAGCAGATGGCTCCTCAGCTCTAGCAACTCTGCGACAAGGACAAGGTCCCTGAGTGAACAAGTGGGGTTACTCCTCAACTCTCATGCGAGGTCGAGCAGCAGGAGCAGGCTCTCTCAACATTTGCTGGATGGGTAACCAAAACTCTAGTGATGTATACAGAGTCATAGAAAACAGCAATTCTAGTAGGAGCATAGGAAAATGTAAGCTCTCCCCTATAGTAGACACTCTAGAGCTCGCGGTCAATCCTCCAAGCTTCACCGTCTTGACACTCTAGGTCGTCTCAACATCTGTTCCCACAAACACAATGTTCGAAATCATCACAGGCATGAACCACATGTGCAAACAGTGCAAGGGTAAGCTTATGATAAACATAAATATAGAGTTCTAACTAACATAAAAATTATTTTCAAGAAAGAGATCCAGAATATTGATATCAAAAAAGATTACAACATTTTTAATAAACATATATAAACATAGTACAACATAATTTCATGCAATTTATGTAGACACTACTCCATGGAGACTTTTTCAACAACTCCAATGATCATTATGGAAACGTCCCTTAAATAGCACTTGAGCCACAAGGATCACACAGATTCTTTTAAGGCACAACTATTGGAGGAGCCCATGAACTGATTTTGCGAAAGTCGGTAGTGATTTCGTCAGGATAGATGTACGTGGGTAATGGCTTACCACAGCATAAGGTTCGTGATAACCTTGACCTCAATGTGGGATTTGTAACACCTATTCATATAAAATACAATTCATATTAATTTAGTTATTAAGTTTAAGTAAATGAAAACGCGTGTAAAATTTTTCCACTTTATAAAAAATTCCAAACTTAACAGAATTTGGAAATGGTAGTAAAAGATGAAAGATAAGACTGTATATACATATATATCATAAAACTGTACATCATGGTTTGATAATACAGAGAACTAAAAAAATACAACAAAAGATAGATACTATCTAACCCAATATGTACATCAAAAATATCCTATACAGAACAGTGTTCATCTATCCTATCCCTCATATAAAAAAATACTATAGGTCTCCAGGTCCTCCTCTGTTGAGATGTCCTCTAACTCGTACTCAGCATCACGAGGCGTTAACGTCATCTTCAATAATCATGATCAATCATACACAGAGGAAAATAATGGAGTGAGGTGTTTTATTCTAAAATCACTTTTACATGTATGGTAAGAAATCTACCATAAAACAAAGATAAAACACAGCTGACAACAAAAGAGATCCTAAGGTTCATTCTAAGTTGTATCAGACTACCCTTGACTAGGTATGGATCCATACTTCCCATTAGTGGGTAATAGTTCTCAACAGAACCTGGAAAGTGACTAGGAGTACATATACCTCTCTCAACACTATCACATGGTACAGTCCTTGTCATCATTGAGGAATAAAATAACAATTTAAGATATCCATTTATAGAGGTATACTCTCAAACCAATCCTAGAATGCTGAGCAGTTGTCAGGGTTATTGAGTTTGATAAGGTGAATATCCTGGCTCAAGAGCGCTACCCTAGCCATTGGGACCTTCACCACTCGATGTCTATCCTCAAGATCTCCACAAGTGGGTCCCTACCTTTCATTCCTTAGCGTACCAAACTATGGCTTCCCTAGTAGGGTGCCATGCCACTACATGTCACTTGCTTTACATTACTCACTAAACTATCAATTCCTAACTTCTCAAGCAGAGGTTTCCCTAGTCTCATTTAATTTGAGTACCAGTACAATCAACATTTCTGCCTTATTTTGCAGAAATTGCACAATACCAGAATTTTAACAGAATAACAACATAACAATTATAGTATAATTACTAAAATTTTGGCAAAATAACAACTAAATAAATACATTTTAATTTTCTAAAATTGAGCAGAGTAACAACTTAGCAAGTGCATTTTAATTTTCTAAAATTGAACAGAGTAACAGCTTAGCAAGTATAATTTAATAATTTAAATTTAAGTAGAGTAACAATTTAGTAATTATGATTTAATAATCTAAATTTGGGCAGAGTAACAACTTTGCAAAAATTAAAGTTTAACATCAAACATAATATAATGATAATAATAATTAAAATTATGCCTAAACAGGTTTAGGGAAAACCCTTCCTACCAACATGCAAAATGACAATAATTTAGAATCAACCCCACTCCCCCCATTACCTCTAAGATAGTTGATGAAGAGGATGGAATTGTTGGTGCAAAGCTTCTACGAGGAGAAATTCTATTAGTTGAAAACTAACAAAATTTTAACATAAAAACTAGATAAAAATATTTTAGAGAGAGAAAACTTTAGAAAGAGAAGCACTCTAGCTTGGAGAGGAAGAGGAGATGCTAAAAATTTGAAGGAGGAATGGGCTATTTATAGAAGAGAAGGTTGGGTTAGGTGTCCCCTAGATGACACAAGCCGATGATGCAATAAAACTTATTTTTAATTTCTTTTTAATTAATTTTAGGAACACATATCCCCAATAGGTAGTGAATCACCTATTTCAGGGTTTGGGACGTGCTCCACCAGCTGTACCAAGCCTCCATGTGTCAAATTTTATCTGTAGGTGAATTAACCAGTATCGATAAAAACGCTTAAACTTGAAAAATTAGCTTTTAATATCAAAATAATGCATTTTAATGCAAAACTAGAAAAATACATTATTTTTCATCAAAAATAAATTTCTAATAATAAATTTTGATTTTTATTAATTTATTTCAAATTATATGCATTTATTTTGTATTTTTAAGGTAGAAAATTCATAAAAAAATCCATTTTAATTCAATAAATACCAAGATTTTTATGAAAATTAGAAAATTGAATATTTTACCCATAAATAAACTAAAATTACCATTTTCTCTCTTTTTGAATGTCAAACCAGTACTGACTGGCTTATTAGACACCTAGAGGCATTTTAGTCATTTTACACAGAATTTAAGAAAATTCTCAAAAATTTCAAAAATTATATTTTAATATATATGACATAATTCCAAGCTTAAATTGACATTTTAATGTCAATTGAATCTTGTTTTTATGTCAGCTTATGTCAGCCCTTACTATTGAAAAATAAGGACAAAATCGTCATTTTTTAATTTCTTTAGGCTCTGACTCAGAAAAATTATTAAAAATCACGATTAAATAGCTCTTGAAATTCTGAGCAAAATGGTGAAAGTCAGAATTTTAAAATTTCTTTTCAATTTTTCAGAATTGCATTGCCAATTATTAAAAAAATAGTGGAAGAATTGAAATAGGATTATTGTATTTTTCACTACTTTTCTTTCAAAATAAAGTTTTTATAATGAGAGATTCTTAATATAAAATTTTCAAAATATTTTGAGGTCAAAAAGTCTCTGGTTGGTTCTCACAGTCAACCAAGGGTATTTTTGTTATTTTACAAAATTATCTCAATAAATTCTAGAAAAATTTCTAAAATTATTATTAATTGTTCTAAATACATTGATGACTTAAAAACAATTTTTAAACATACAGAATAATTTAATATATAAAAGTAGGGATGTTACAGGATTCACCCCATCCACCTAGCTTCAAGGTCCATTGGCAGCTACCCCACTCTTTCTCCCAGTACTAGGTTGAGAGCTATATATCGACTCCCAACTTACATGCCTACTCGCGACGCAGTCCTAATAGGACCCATGCATATACGGTCACACCATTAATAGCAACAAAACATTAACTCAGCATATGACCAAGTGTCACACCCTATTTTTTTTTTCAAACAAATCAATTGTTAATTAACAAATAACGTATGTTATCAAAATTTATGAACTTAAGCTTTACCTTGTGTTTGGATGAAGAATTTTAAGAGAGTAATTCATTTTTATAGGGAATTTAAAATACTTTGTGATGGAATATGTTATATGGATGGGGAATTTAATAAGAATTTGAAATTATAATAATTTATGAAGGTATTTTGATTGCCTGAAATTGTAGAATTTCAAATTTTACAAAAAAAGTAAGAATTTGAAATTCTTCATACTCACTTTCTCTCACCTCTATGTCTATTTTTTTCTCTCCTCTTTCTTTCTTCTCTCTCTACCCCCTCTCTTCTCTCCCTCTATCTCCTCTCTCTTTTCTCTCTTCTTTCTCACTTCATTCCCTCTCTCTTCTCTTTTGGTCTCTATTTCTCTATGACCTCTCTCTTTTATCTTTCTCTTCTCTCTCATCTCTTTCTCTTCACTCTCTTTCTTCTCTCCTCTCCCCTTTCTCCCCCTGTCTCATCTCCCTCTTCTCTCTCTCCCATCTCTCTCTTATTTTGCTCTTTCTTCTTTCTCTTCTCTTTATTAATATTGACGTAAAAAGTATCAATATTTATATTTTTGAATTATTAAATATTATTTTATAGTAAAATTATTTGTGAATTATTGAATATTTAAAAATTGACTAATGTTTATTTTCGAAAAAGTTTAATGTTAAAATTTTAATATTTAAATATATATTTAAAATTAAAATTTGTATATGGTGGAAATTAAAATTTCATATCCAAACTTAGAATTTGAAATTTAAAAAATTTGAATTGATTTATCCAAACAGAACATTTAATAAATGAAGAAAATTTAAATTAAAGCAATTCAAATTTCAAGCATTTCAAATTCTTTGAAATTTTAAAATTCCTCATCCAAACACAACTTAGAGCTTCTCTCTTAAATCTTTTATGTTCTATTAATCCTTTCTAATAATTTAATAATTAACTAGAGCATGAACCCGTGCGATGCACGGGTAAATTTTGGGATAAATTAATTTTTATATGTATAAAGAAGTATATTGATATTTTTATATTGCTGAAAAAGATCTAATACCAATTAAAATTTCTACAATAAAGCATTTTTAATATAGAAATTGCGTTTTGTTTAAGAGAAAATAGGTTATGTACTAACAATATAAAGTAGATTTACATTGTCTTTCAATTACAACCCACCATGTACTATAAGTTTATTCACTTCTATAATAATTACCTTAAAAGTCATACTAACAGTTATTTTCGGTTGGTTGATTATATAAAACTTTTTATACTACTGATAGTGCATAGCCAATAAACTCTTTTTTTAATTCATTGGTATAAGAAAATGCAAATATTTAGATATAATTTAGTATATTAATTAAGTGTAAAGATAAAGTATAAAAGGAATACATTTATATTAAAATTATAATAACAAAGAATTTAAAATGCATTTCTTTAAAACATATATTAACATTAAATATAAATACTTTTTCTTGGTATATAAATAATTAAATATTAATACATTTTTATGAAAATGTAATATGTTCATATAAAGTGCTTTTGTGTGTGTGTGTGTAAATATATTTTTTATCATATGTAATGTACATATATTTGTCTCTAAAGTTTAATATATTTTCAAGTATTTTTTTATTTATTTGTAAAATATATTTACCTCTTGCGATCTATATATTAATAAATATTTTTATATAGTTTTCATCTCCATGAAATATAAATATTCACCCATATAATTATTTATATAATATGCTTTCATTTCATATATGATGTATGTTGTGATATAAATACTAATAATATATAAAAATTTGTCTATATGAGTTATAATAATTCATGAACTTAATTATTTATATATTAATACATATTTTAAAAATTAGGTTGATTAATATAAGCTTAAATTGTCATAGGCTCAAGTTCAAATATAAATCTTAATAATTCCCACATAAATAATGATAATAATTTGAAGCTACAAAAATTGCAAAGCATGTGTTCCATTGAGGCAATCAAAAGACATCAGCATCAACGAATTACAACATTTCCTATCATGCATTATTGTTGCTGCTTCTCTCCAAGGATGGTAGCTATCTATAAAATAGTGTTTATGAAACTAAGGTATACTTTATCAACAAACATTATAATCCAACTGACTAAGTGCACTATCCAAGATTTATTAAGTGCTTATGTTGCTACCTAAAGGTTGCCAATTGCATTATCAATTTGTTACAAAATGATATGAGAAAAATATCTTTCCTAATTTTTTAATAAATTTGAAACAATAAAAAAAATAAAAGAAAAAGAATGGAGAACAAAGAAAAAGGAGAAATAGAAAGTCAAAGAAAAAGCCGACTTAAGCCAAAGTGTAAGCAAGAGTCAAATTAACTTCATCAAATATTTTACAAGAAGGTATAAATCGACATATAGTATTTGAACCCAAAATTCAATTTAAAATTTAAAATTAATTAAAAAATATAACTCTAAAGTTGATATACCACATAATCTAAATTAACATACAAGCTATTCATATTTCATAAAATTCAAGAAAAAATTAAAAATATACAATCAGAACATAAAATAAAAAGCAACGAAGAAAGAAATAATACAAATGAAGATTTTAGTGTATCATTATTCATTAACTTTGCATTGTGAAGATTTTTTGATCAATTCAGATTTAACCCCTTTCATGAAAGTTAGGTACTTTGATCCTTAGTTTCTATGTCTCAATATCCCCAAGATTTATTGAAAATTTCTTAAAAATAACATTGTTGCATCATCTAATAATAAAAAATTAGCCCAAGAAAAGGTTTAAAAATAAGGAAATGTAATTATTATAAAACATAATGCAAAATCCTACATCTAAAGCAACTTAATTGGTTCATCAAACCATGGAGACCCAAAGGTGTTGTGAAGAATATAAAACATAAGCATAGTTTCACCTAAAAGCTAAAAGTTAGTATTCATAAATTTGTGCCCACCAACTATTGTAAATGCAACATACACACAGTGGCATACCTAATGATATCCCAGCTAGCCAAGGGCAAGCAAAAACCACGTCCAACACCATCCAAAGACCAATATCCTTCTTTTCTTGGTGAAGAAATAAAAATTTCAATAGAAACTGAAAAAAAAATCAAAATTATTATGGATCATAGGTTACGTTTTTTAGGACAATTGTAATGCCTGGCCGCTTTCAGGATGAGTAACTCTCCCCATAAACCAACACAAGACTTTTTAGCGTGCTTTGTCCTCATTCACACGCTTCCTGGAAAACTAATATTAATTTATTTATATATAAAAATTCTATATATAATCCCATTATGACTAATTAGCATTTAATTTTAATTATTTCTAAAAACAAAATTTCATGTTAATTAATTTCTATAAATAGTTTATTTAGTGCAATAATTCAATATTATACCAGACTTATCAATGATATTACGTAAAAAAATCAAATTTATAAATAATTACATGAATTATTAGGTTAAATAAATCATTTATGAAAATTTATTTTTAGAAATAATTTAATTTGAATACTACATAGTCGTAATGATATTAAATGTGGAATTTAGTTATTTATATAAATTAATAGCATTTTGATGGACAAAATAAAATTTTAAAAATTCAAATCATAATAGAAATTAAATTGGGTTTTATTTAGGACAATAATTTAATTTCATTTTAAAGAACCAAAATAAGTGTGATCAGAAGTTAGTTCTGTAAATACATTTTGGTTCATTGAACTGTAATTAAAATTTTGTCCTAAAGAAAATCTAATTTAAATTCTATTATGATTATCTATACTATTTTGAATTAAGTTATATTAGTTTTGTTACTTTATATAATGTCCAAGTACTTTATATAATGTCCAAGTTCAGCATACTATTAGTTATTTTTCATAAATAATTAATTTAGTGCTTTAATTTATGTTAAAAATAGATTTAATTTAGAACAATAATTTAATTACAGTTTCATGAACCAAAATAATTAAGATAACATATGCTGATTTTTGTAAATAAATTTTGGTCAATTAAACTGCAATTAAATTATCATCATAAATATAATCCAATTTGAATTATATTATGATTTTATTTGTCTGAATTTTAATTTAAGTGTCAAGAAGCTATTTATTTATTGTTATAAATTAATCCTAGATTTAATCTCATTATGACTCATTAGCAGTTAAATTATTTTATTTCTAAAAATAAATTTCATGTTAATTAATTTTTTAAATAATTTAGTTAAGACAATAACTCATGTTAAAAATGGATTTTATTTAGGGAAATAATTTATAATTAGGATAATTTTTTAATTATCACAATTTTACAATAACTTACCATAATACTATTATAACAAACAATAATCGTCATTACCTTAAATACTAATTGATTACATGTTAATTATTAACTCAATTACAATCATTCTTTTATTCTATATTATTATCTTAATTACCTTAATTATGTATTTATGTATTATAATAATTAATTGACTATAATGATAATTATGATAATAAATTATTATATTACATCAAATATGAACATTGATGCTATTGATTATTTATGGATTTTTTTATTATTTTCACGCAATTTGAACATTCAAACTTTCTTTTTTGACAAAGATTTATAAGTACTGTAAATAATTTATTTTGTGAATAAAAAACTTTACAATATCTATTTTATAAGTAAATGAGATATTATAATTAGGATAATTTTATCTTGATTTTATAACTTTGATAATTTTTGTTAAGGATCTTGATTTTATAATTAGTATAATTTTTTATTATTACATTATGAATAATAAGTTATTATTTTTAAAGTAAATTATATTAATTTTTTCAATTTATTTAATTCCAAATTCAGCATACTTTTAATTACTTTTTGTAAATAATTAATTTCGGACAATAATTTATGTTAAAAATAGATTTTATTTAGGGCAATATTTTAATTGTAATTTCATGGAACAAAATAAGTACGATTTGAATTTGTTTTTGTAAATAAATTTTGGTGAATTAAATTACAATTAAATTATTGTCCTAAACAAAATCCAATTTAAATTCTATTGTGATTTTATTTTTTAGAATTTTATTTTGTCAATCAAAGTGATATTAATTTATTTATATAAAAATTCCATATTTTATCTTATTACGACTAATTAGCATTTAATTTAAATTATATCTAAACATAGATTTCAATGAAATTATTTTCGTAAATAATTTATTTAGTGCAATAATTCAATAATTATACTAGGCTCATCAACAAGATTATGTACAAAATAAAATTTCAAAATAATTACATGAATCATTAAATTAAATAAATTGTTTATGAAAATTAATTAACATGAAATTTATTTTTAGAAATAATTTAATTTGAATGCTTAGTAGTTATAATGATATAAAATGTGAAATTTATTTATATAAATAAATTAATAGCATTTGATGCACAAAATAAAATTCCAAAAAATCAAATTACAATAGAATTCAGATTGGATTTTATTTAGGGCAATATTTTAATTATAGTTTAGACGACCAAAATAAGTGTAATCAGAAGTTATTTTTGTAAATAAATTTTGGTTCATTAAATTGTAATTAAAATATTTTCCTATATAAAATCCAATTTGAATTCTACTATAATTATCTGTACTATTTTAAATTAAATTATATTAATTTTTGTAACTCTATTTAGTGCTCAAATTCAGCATACTTTTAATTAATTTTTTTAAATTCTTAAATTAGGACACTAATTCATTTTAAAAACAGATTTTATTTAAAGAAATAATTTAATTGCAGTTTAATGCACCAAAATAATTAAGATAACATAGGATGATTTCTGTAAATAGTTGTGGTCCATTAAACTGCAACTAAATTATTATCCTAAATATATTCCAATTTGAGTTATATTATGATTGTATTTCTCAAGATTTTTATTTGTCCATCAAAATGCTATTCATTTATTTTTATATATAAATCCCATATTTAATCTCATTATGACTTATTAGCATTTAAATTAATTTATTTCTAAAAATAAATTTCATGGTAATTTATTTTCTTACCTAATTTATTTATGACAATAATTCATGTTAAAAACAGATTTTATATTGAATTTAAATTTACAGATTTTATGCTGAAATTTAATTTTACAGATTTTATGCTAAATCTAAACAAATGAGGATAGGCTAACTAATAAATAAAGCTAACTAAATTTCAGCTCATTAATTTGCAATGTTTTAAGTAAACATTAAGTTTTTTTTTTAAGGGTTTGGTTTCATACCTATCATCTCTTACAAAACCAGTAGTTCCTGTAATTTATAGTAAATTTAGGCAGTAAGAATAGCTAACAAATTGAATGATGGACTAGATTGTAACATAACATATGTATCATGCAAGGCATGGGTTATTAGACTAGTACAAATTAAATTTAAAAGTCAATGTTAATGTTTGTTATAAAAAAAAGTTAATTCACACACACACACACACATATATATACATATATATATATATATATATATATATATAATGAATGCATTCATACATATGATCATGAATTCAATTATAACTAACATACTTAAAGAACTTAATTATTTTTGTGAAGAGTACTAATAACACACTATCTAACACTTTTTAACACATTCTATTATTAGTTAAAATTTATTAAAAACTACAAAATCAGGATAAAGACTCATTAAATAAGAAGTGGGACTCAAAAAATTTGTGATTTTTAATAAATTTCAACTAATAGTAGAGTGTGTTGCTAACATTTCTAATTTTTTATACATAAGGGTGAAAATGTTACATGTAAGTAGAACTACAAATGAGCTAAACCAATTCGAAATCATTAGAGAAAAAATTATTCTGTAAACAACAATTTATTATTAATATCTCTCATTAAAATTATGTATATATCTGAGTTACATACAGATGTAAATATATTTATAAAAATCATATTTTCTAAAAATGCATTTATATAAATTAAAATGATATAAGACATATGTAAATATTAAATTTAAATATATATTAATATTTATAATTATTTTATATATATTTTAAATATTTATAAATATATATTTGCTATCAAAAATTTATAAAGAATTAAACAAAATAATTAATAAATATAAGAAAAATCATAATAATATAAATTTTTTTAAATTATAAACTATAAACTTAATACCTGTGCAAGGCACGGGTTATTACATTAGTTATATAAATATTTACAAATAATATTAAAATCGTGTAAATTGTGGCATTTTTTAAATTTTTTATAGTGATTCATTAAAGACACAATATTTTATATTTTCTTCAATAAATATTAATGTATTAATTTAAATTATTACAATAAACATTAGTAGATTAATTCAAAATTTTGTTTTCATTAATTTATAATAGTTTTAAAATTATAGTTCAAATTATTATTATTATTATTATTATTATTTGGAAGACAACGGGGCCTAAGCCCAAAAACAGATTACGGTAAAATTAGACGCAGGGTTAAAACCCATATAACATCAGACAAAAGCAACTTGCCCACTTAAGCATGTGGTTGCTCATATACATCAAGTACTTGAACTTCGCGTTGCATGCCAAATTGGTCAGAATATCTACACAAGTATTACCCTCTCTATATTAGTTCAAAATATTGTTTAAGTAATATATATTGTGTTTAAATTATTAATCATCCTAATATCATTATTCAATAAATATTAATTATTAACTTATATTACTACTTAACATATTAATTGATTCATTCAATATTTGTTTTGATTAATTTATAATAGTTTCAAAATTCTAGTTTCTAAAAATTATTTAAACAATATATATATCACTAATTATATACTTTTATTATAAAATTAAAATAAATCTTGTGAGATTTTGTAATTTGAATAATAATATATATTAGTTATTAGTTAATATATTATTGTGTTATCATTTTAAATATTCAAATCATGAAAATCATTTTCGTTATAATTACCTTAATTAATATGATTTTACAACATTTTTTAGATATTAATCATTTTAATTTCTATTATAAATTTGAAAGTTTTGGATGCAAAATCACATACATGAGAGTATACATCAAATTGTACACCAAAAATGATTAATACTACCTAAGAAAGTGATTTATATCTTTATACTCTAAAAAAATGATATATGTATCATAATATATTATCAAATTGTATATTTAAATGAATTAGTTCTAATTTAATGTTAGTCTTTTTATATTTTGTATTATTTAAGTTAAATTAAATTTAAATTCTATTATAAACAATAAATACTGAAAAATGTTAGGCATTTTTTTAAAAAATCATTTGATATTTTTAATTTATGAAATCAATGTTAGGCATGTTAGGTATATAAAATTGGAAACAATTTCAAATGGTTTGAATGTCATAAATCTATTAAAATTGATGCAATAATGATATGAAATATAAGAATCTTAAATGTTGTCTGGTTGATTTTATTTGTGCACTATTTTTTGTTTAATACTTATTACATTACTTATATTATTCAATTATAATTTGTTAGCATATAAAAAAAAATAAAAATCTCAAACAATATTTTAATATATAAAAGCAGAAATTTTGGTATATAAAAGAAAAAGAAAATACTAAACGGTTTGCATCTCTTATAAACCCAATGAAACTAATGCAATAATAATTGAAAAGATAAGAATCTAAAACATTGCTTGCTTGATTTCATTAATGTACTATTTCCTATTTAATAGTAGTTGCATTAATTGATTTTGATTTGTTGGTATATAAAAGCAAAAAAAATTCCAAACTTTTATGATGTGAACATTCAAACTAATACTGCAAGTATATATTTTGATTCAAATTAAATGATAGTACTAATATATATATATATATATATATATATATATATATATATATATTCTAATTCAACTTTATACAATATTCAAATTAGGAAATCTTGCAAGATTTATGCTAATTTCATGACATAATTAAATACATAATTGGTAATTTAAACAATATATATACATATATGTTCATATATATATATATATATATAGGAGTACATAATGGTACTTTGTGGTGAAATATGGAAGACTATCTTAGTGTATTGAAGAAAAAATTAGGAGTGATTTTCTCCCTTTCTTCTTTCTATGATTGAAATGGATTAGGTTATTTTAATCTTTTCAGAAAAATGGTGAAGTAGACAAAAACTTCAAAGAAAAGTTTCTTTCATGAGCTTGCTTCTGAGTAGAAGCTAATTGACAAGGAAAATATTCTTATTATACGATACAAGAAGTTGTTATTTTAATTCATATTATTCAATTCATTGTATATGTAATACTGTATATTGTTTAAATTTTTTGGTTTTATGATTTCAGCCATAGCTTTTTACCTTTGGATTTTTCTACTTTTGTGTGAAGTTTTGAATTTTTGATTCTTTTGTTATGTGGTGTGAATGGAATACAATTGGAGTATTCTCTTTTGTTTCATGACTAGAAGATTTACCCAAATGTAGATTTAACACAATATCTATATGATTAATGCATGAATCAATGGTTAATGACTAGCAATACAATCATATGACAGTAAAATAAAGGAATAAAAGTTTAAAGAGAAAGACACATAAAGATTTATATTGGTTTGATTACTCCATTGTGATCTACATCTAGTTTCTCAATCAAACCAATTGAGATCCCATTAGTAATTTAATTGTTTTACAATTACACAACCAAAAAAACAAAAAGAATTACAGGAAAAACTCTACAAGATTCTTAAACTCCACAAGAAACCTTGAGACTCACTTGTAGCAACCACTACATGAAAACTTGAGAAACACCTTCTTAAGAACACAAAAACTACACAACCACCAAGGTTAAGGTTTGGTATCACCTGAAATTATGACAAATGCACAAATTGAAACACACTTATCTAGGTGATGATGACTCCTATTGATCTTGATTATGATTCCTCAACGAGGTCAAATTTGATTTGAAAACTTGAAAGTTTTATGCCATGAGATCACCCAAGAAAATACTCTCTGATCCACTCTCTCTCAAAAGAAAACTTGATGCAAAATATGGAGTCACACTTAGAGAGGTTCCAAAGTTCATTAGATGTAGATGAAACTGAAATAATCAACTATTTTAACCTTTTAAACAATTATTTTGTTCATCCAAACACCTGCATTTGAAATACGAACAATATTATCGATTATTATAAACATTTAATCAATTATTACAGAACCATGTTATTTTTGAAAAACCATTTAATCGATTATATTTCCATTTAACCAGTTAAAATAAAACATTGTTTTTCATGATTTTCAAATAGGAGAAAATGATCAATTATATCTAGGAACAATTGATTATTTTGTTCCATAAAGTGTTTTCCAAAAACTAAGAACCATTTAATCAATTATAGCTTAGTTTAATTGATTATTACAGACTTGATCTTGGTTCATTTTTAACTTTTCCAAAAACTCTTTTTACCTTTTAACTTGTTTATGTTTTAATTGAGCTCAAGGATCAATTCAAGATCATAGAAATCAAATCAAACAACTCAAGACACAACACACAAACAACCAATTTACAATTTGCACTCATCAAGTGAGGCATAAATTATCAAAATTATAATTGGAGAAAGCATCAGCTTCACTTGTAATCTCTATTTGCTTTCACAAAGAGGACATAGAAGGGAAAGAAATTAATAGGAATGATATAAATAGAGAAAAAAATACAATAGAAAAGGTATGGTTGGATGAATAGAAACAAGAAAGGAAAGAAGTAGATGAATTTCTCTTTACTTGTTTGGTTGAGTGAAAAAGAAAGAGAAAATAAATAAACAAATTAAATTAAAAATAATATTTTTAAGTCAATCATTTTTTTCTTAAAAAAAATAATTTATTATTTTTTAACTCTTTAATATTATAAAAAATTAGAAAATCAAACCAAACAAATGAAAAAAAAAGAGATCATTTCCTTTCCATTTCATTCTCAACTGGGGGGAAGTATGTCTGGTGAATCTTACAGAAATAACTTTTTTCCATCCTATTTATCTTTTCAAATGAGAACAGTGAAAATTTAGTATTTCTATTTTATTTTTCTCGTTCTTATTTCTTTTCACTACTATATCTTTAAAATAAATGCTATTAAATTATGGAAAATATAGTTTAGTTAGCATAAAAATGTCAATCTCCACGCTAAATCTTCCAATTTTAGAGGAGAACCAAAATTGATAGAGCAAGAATTTTGCTCCAGTCTCCTTTTCTCCCCTCTAAATTTTTAAATCAAATAAGAAGATTATAAAACCTTTTTAAATATATACATTTTTAATGCTTTGGTCAATGTAGGCGCACTAGGAGGAAAATTTTCCTATCAGCAAATGGTTTGACAGACAATATCAACAATCACATATTTCCTAAATGAGATTGCTTTACGAAACTTGCTCAATTTGACATAGGGTGTTTGGTTTTGAGCTAACAGAAGACACACGTCATGATGGAAGCTATACATTGTAGCCTTTGCATAAATTCACAAATTAACAAGAAAATATTCAAGGACTCACGTATGAAACATGCTACCAAACACACTATACGTATAATAGTGGAAAGTAAAATTTAGAAACAACTATAACAAGACTAATTTCCGTGGAATTAGACCGTTTCAAGGGGATAGTGGTTACTAAATTAATTCTCGATTTCCATCATTATATATGTAGTGGAATGAGACAAATGCAGTGGAAGAAGCCAAACGTAATCATGAAAATTGGAAATCTTTCGTAAATCATTAACACCTGTTTTAGTCTATTATTGGTCTCTTAACAGTAACGAAATATTAATGCTATGAAAGTCTCTGGATAATGGTCTATATGATGGTGATATATTGGTCTACATATTATTACTTTGCAAGGAATTTCTTATTTGTGCATAAATATGTGACTTAAGTTGATTTATTGCTTCTGGTTAGAGTTATTTCTAGTCTGGTTGACTGACCTTGACTCCCTTTTATTTTTTTTTAATAGCCCTGGCTGTTGTTTCTATGGGGAGTGGAAGGTGAGAACTTCTTGTCATGTCAGGTGAGAATCATTAGAGCAGTTGGGTTCTGAATCAAAAGAATATTGGAAAGGATAGAGCACGTATTCTCCTCTGCTTGGATGACAGGGATTTCTATTAGGAAAATGTTTTGTTGACAACAAAATGAAATAAAAAATTGTTTCCTTTAATTTTAAGGTGCGTATGTGTATATGAAAAAGATAAAGAAGTAAGAGATGAAGATATATAATCGTGTATGGTGTAATTCTATGGTGTCAATCCAAGGACAAACAAATAGCATAAAAAACAAAAACAAAAAAAAGTGCTAGCTATGAGCAAACATGGATTATATTAAATACAAGGAGTACTTATATTGGATTAAATAAGAGTAATTACATCAATGGAAGTTATTTAGATGTAATCATTAATGTGTATATTTCATACGGGAGTTTTTCTTTTTGGCCTTTACAAATTTATTGCCTCGTAAACTAAATTTAATTATGCTTACATGTGAAAAAAATATAAAAACAGAAAAACTTATTAAAACCGGTAAAAACAACTGTCTACCATACACCACATTCACGGGTGGTCCACGTTAGAATCCACCATTACAAAATAAAATGTGAACATTATAAAAAGTCTCCGGCAGGGAAAGTAACATTTCTGTCTTGGTCACCAAAGAAGTAATATTTAAGTCTACTGTAATGCTTTCTTTTAAAAGAATTCTATGTCAACCACTGTTGGTATTGCTGCACCGATGGCTCGTAAACGCAAATTGGATTCTAGTCACCTGTCGGTCCTACATTGTTTGAATTGGAGAAAGTGAAAGGAATGAGATTGGATATAGGAAGTATGGTTAAAAAATATCTTTAATGAAGATTAACACTCTGTTTTGAAGAGGTGAAAGGGAGAACAAAGAAGTAAAAAGAAAAGAAAATAAGAATAATAATATCTTTTTTTTTATTTGGTTAGAGAGAAAGAGTAGGGGAAAAAAAGTTGAGTATTAGAGATAAAAATTCAGAACTTTTCTTCCTTTCAATTTAAATATCAATTTTCTTTCCTTCTTCTCAACCAAACACGTTTTACCAATTTCCCAACTTGAGTGCTTCATCAATTTTCCCATTAAATAATTCTCATAGGTTTTAGTTTATTTTAAATTATGTTTATTCATTTTGAAGTCTTAATTTTTTTTAAAATTATTTATATTTTAGAAAATTAAAAATATTAATTATTTTTATTTTTTTAATTTTCATTACATGAAATAAAAGAATGTTATCAAAATCAATGAAATGAGTAAATAATATAGTTAAATAAAATTTTGATATTTTAAAATATTTATAATTTTTATTCATTAAATTTAATTTAGATTTCAAATTTTTTAAAATTTTAATTTGTAGTTAAGTTTTTAAATTCTTAATTACAATAATACATTTGTTAAATATTTTTTTGGATTATTAATTACATACCTTTTAATATATATTGACAATATTGAATTCTGTTTAAATAAATTATTTTTTATCTTCTAAAAATTATTATTGAATTGAAATCAATAAATGAGTAAATAATATAATTAAATAAAATTTTGATACTTTAAATATTTATAATTTTTATTCATTAAATTTAATTTAGATTTTAGATTCTTTTTAAAAATTTTAGTTTGTAGTTAAGTTTTTGAATTCATAATTACAAGAATATATTTGTTAAATTCTTTTTGGATTATATTTGTTAAAGATTTTTATTTGTGTATTCTAAAGTGCATGTTGTGATGAATGTGCAGATACAATATGACACGTATGAGAGGAGGTATTGGATTTAGAGGGATTGGTTACAAAAGGACTTGTTCCAAAAGGGTTGTTACCAGAGTTGTTGGAGTTGAGTGAGCACGACCCTGTGCTTCAACTTGAGGAGAAAGAGCGACAACAGTACAAGAGTCGAAGATAGTGATTGCTAATGTTGACGTGACATAGGAGTTGGTTGTTGCTCTTAAGGTTGAGTAACACTAGTACAGCCAACTGTTGGTATGGCTTTTCTAGGAGATCTTGAGGACCTATCTATGTTGAGGTCCTTTGTGGACCATATTGCCACACACTTGTGGATAGGAGAGGATCGCCACGAGTTGAAGGTGGTAAGCCATAGCAAGAAGGTGTTGTCTTTTAAGGCTGATTACAAGCAAGTGATGACATATGTGGAGAGGTTTGGGCTGATTATCCTTTTTCATGCATACTATCATGTGGGACAAAGGTGTCTTATCTACTTTTGTTGAGTGATGGTAGAAGGACACCAATTCCTTCCATTTTCCACTTGAGGAGATGACTTATCACTCTAGATGATGTGTCATCTCTTCTACATTTACCCATAGTTGAAGCACTATATACTCAACACTACAATAGGCAAAAGGACGTGAGTACCTAATGCAATTTCTCGAGATCACCTTTGACCAGACATTTGCTTAGACAGTGGAGATCTGAGGAGTGTGTGTACAATTTAGTTAGCTATGGGATTTATACAATGCGCACGTTAGGTTGGGAACATCATCATAGCAGCCATAACTTTCCTGCTACATTTGATGGGTTGCACCATCTTTGCTGACAAGAGTGCCACATCAGTGGATGTAAGGTTTTTACAACCTTGAAAAATGTGACGAGTATGCATGGGATGCCTCTACCTTGGTATACCTTTATGATTAACTTAATCAAGCTAGTATGCATCATACAGAGTAGTTTGGAGGATGTATAACTCTCATATAGGTACCAAATTTGTTTTTAATTTTTCTTTGGCTTCAATGTTTTCCCATTTACAACAATTAATTACATTAATTGTAACACTCCTTTAATTTTAAATATAATTCATATTAATTTAATTATTAAGTTAAGTTGATGAAAATGTGGGTAATTTTTTTTTGATTTTATAATAGAAAAATTATAAAATTTAACAGAATTTGAAAATAGAAGCGAAATGAGAAAAACTGCTTATGTATATATATCAAACTATACATCATTGTTTGAGTAACACATAACAATCAAAACGAAAACAAAAGTACATTAAAAGACATATACTATCTAGCCTAATATATATATCAAAAAGATCCTATCAGAGCAGTATTTGTAACATCCCGAGCGCTGATGAGGGCGGGGAGTGATCGCCGATACAAAAGAGATAAGGCACGGACAAAGAGTGGCTCTTAGTAGGCTTCCAGCGAGAGGGGCACATGAATGAATCGAATACATACCCGAATGAGAGGGATCTAGAGGCTGTGCAGGTATGGGACTATACAGTTGACGATAGCTTAAAGGAATTAATAAGTGCTACCTATACCAATAAGATGCATCTACTTTTCGATAGTCTATCACTTAAGAACTGTACAGTTAAGCGTGCTTGACTTGAAGCAATTCTAGGATGGGTGACCTCTTGGGAAGTATCCCGGGAGGTGTATGAGTGAGGACAAAGCACGTTGAAAAGTCTTATGTTGGTTTGTGGGGACAACTGTCAATCCTGAAAGTGGCCAGGCATTACACCAAACATATGTCATCGTCAACAAGGATGAATGGCTAGATATGGAGATATGTTTATCAATTGGCCCTCCTCCCTTTCTTATTGTGTACCCTCTATTCTACGAATTAGTGCTTGGTAATGTCTTTATGTACAGAAGTTCAATAACATCTTTGATTAAATTATGAGTTTAAAAGTATACATTGTTATTATTATTCATTTGTATACTTTTAGGTTTCAAAAGTATATGAATCAACCATAACCAAATATCCCATTTTATATCTAATAATGGCTATGTGTAATTTTAGATTGACATTACCTGTTCAATTTTGTGTGTGTGTGTGTGAGTGTGAAGATTGGTACTTTATTGATGACATTTTTTAATCATATGATTTTATCTTTAATTATGATTTTTAAAGAGAAAATTAAAACAATACATCCATTAATTAGATAATTGTATTGATTAGCATTACATGGCAATTCTTCTTTGTTCAAGGGCATATTTGTGTCCTTATTGATCTAGATCGATGTCAGAAGTTTGATCCTACTGCGATATCCACCCTTTTATTGGTAAACTTATTTTGCAATTATAAACTTTTTATACGCAATAGGTGAGAGGGGGAAGCTTCCCCTCAATAGAGATCATTTAGAACTTGGAGACACTTGCATAAAAACACATGCACCCTTCTCTAGCATATGCTCATATGTGGAAAAGGGAAAAGGGCATACTTAAAGTGGAGTATCAAATAGGCCAACATTAGGATAATGTTTTCTTATAATTTTTGGAAATCTCATATATCTATTATCTATTTGTAATGTATAAAACTTGAAGTGCAAGATGTGGAATTGACGCATCAGCATGTGTATTCATTATTATCAAGCATGATCCTTCTCTATTATAAAACCACATCTTTCTTACATCCTATTATAATTCTTATATTAATGTTTCTTTTATTAGAATGTTTTAGTTTTTACACATCTTAATTAATTGTAATTATTCATAAATGAGTAATATTAATATTAAATTTTTTGTTCTTACACTTCCTATAATTATTCATAAATGAGTGACATTAATACTAAATTTCAAAAAGAGAAAGAAATGGAGATTATATCAACCTTTTATACTGTAATATCATATGTATATTATTAAGGATTTTTTTTTTCATGTTATTAACTACAAATCTTTTCACATATCTCTTTATCATTTTTTTTTATCAAACTTACTAATTGTAATATTAAAAAAACCTACCACTGAGCTTGTATATCAACTGGCGCGGGAATGTTCTAGCTTAATCAGTGGTTTCGAGTTTGAGCTCTAGGTTTGCAAATGTGTTTAATACTCAGAGGGAGAGTTTTGTTGCCCACAATGGTCCTACCCGGCTCGAGCAGGATTGCCTCCAGTGGAAGATACATGTGGTCTATATAAATTTTTTAAAAAAACCTTAACATCTATGCAGCATGTAGGTGTATATCTAGTTTAGTTTAATTAGCATAAGAATAGCAATCTACAATCTAAATCTTCCAATTTTAGAGGAGAACCAAAATTGATAGAGCAAGAATTTTGCTCTAGTCCATTCTCCTTTTCTCCCCTCCAAATTTTTAAATCAAACAAAAAGATTATGAAAATCCCCTCCCTTTCTTTCATATTCCTCTAGATATTGTATAAAAATAGCATGCGCTACTATGGAGAACACCTTTAAATCAATTAGAATTGACTTTTTAAATTGGTTGATGAACTGATTTAGATATAACCGATATAAAAAGTGGGACTTTTTAAATTGGATTTTGAACCAATTTTAAAAAATATTTTTAAGTCGGTTATTCCATAACTGACTTAAAAGATGGGTTGTGTTTCTCCAATCTCCTCCCCAACCTCTTCCTCTTCCTTCAAAGTTTTAGCCATAGTGGCAGATCTCAAATTATGCACTATCTGTCCATAAAATCACATCTTTCCTTGTGCGTAATCCATAAAAAGAAAACTAAAAATAGCAAAGAAGAGAAAGGAAAGTCTTAATCGACATGCAATCCCATGTCCAAAACATATACAAATAATCGTCAAAAGTCAAGAAGTATCTTTGTGCACAAATACTAACTAATTAATTAATCTATTACATACACTTGCAGTTCGAGTATTCTCCTGTGTACGCGCAAACATGTGTGATTGGCACGCACTTAGTATCTCCTAGACCCCATTTTCTGTAAGGACGACACACTGGGAAATTGATCACAATAGCGAAGCTTTGGCACAGAGAAGTAGTCTCTGACTTTCCAACCTTCACTGACTTATCAACTCCCACTGTCAAAATCACCGCACTCTTTGCGCCAGTTCTAAATGCAGTCGTCGACACTTTTCGTTTCATTAAAATCCCTAATTTCATGCGGCAACTGTGGTTATGCAACCCATTCCGATGCGGTCTGCGTGAGCCAAAAAACGTTGCGGCCGGCAATTGCAGTTGAGAACCGCAATTTAGAATCATGCTCTTTGCACATCACGTCAGGATCCTTCTCGCCATGAGACACTTCATGGGTCCAGTGTGCCTCGACAATACAGTCATGCACATGTGCTATGTGCGGTGGGGAATTTTAAGACCTTGGAAAGGAGGCTTGGGAATGAAAGGGAAGGGTAAGGGCTTGGAGAAAAGGGAAAAAGGGGGTGATTTGAGATTTGGGGGTAAAGGAATAGACGGGTTTAATTGGTTGAAGAAGACATATTTGAAATTTAAAAAGTAATTTTTTAAATTGATTGCTTGTAACTGATTTAAAAAGTAATTTTTTAAATCAGTTACAAGTAGAACCGATTTAAAAAATCTTTTTTAAATCGGTTCTTATGCAACCAATTTAAATAGTTTTAGTTATTTGCAAAAATGTTACCATATTTTTTTTTGAATCAAACTCAAAAGAACCAATTTAAATTCCAGTTATTAAAAGTATTTTTTATGGTAGTGTTTTTAAATTGGTTGCATGAAAACCAATTTAAAAAGATCTTTTTAAGTCAGTTCTACTTATAACCGATTTAAAAAGTAAAGTAAAACTTTTTAAATCAGTTGCATGAGAACCAATTTAAAAAATCGATTAAAACTGTTTTTTGTAATAGTGAGGGTTTCTTTCTTTTTAAATATATACATTTTTAATGCTTTGGTCAATGTAGGTTGCACGCCTAGGAAGAAAATTTTCCCATCAGCAAATGGGTTGACAGATAAGATCAACAATCGCATATTGCATTGCCTAAATGAGATTGCCTAAATGAGATTGTTTTACGGGACTTGCTCAATTTGACTTAGGGAATTTGGTTTGGAGCTAACAGGAGACGCACATCAGGATGGAAGCTATACATTGTAGCTTCTGTGTAAATTCACAAATTAACATGAAAATATTCAGAGACTCGTGTGCTACCAAACACACTATATGTGTCATAGTGGAAAGTAAAACTTAGAAAACACTTTAACTTGACCAATTTCCATGGTATTAGACCATATCAAGGACTCAGTTTCCATCATTATATATGTAGCGAAGTGAGACAAATGCAGTGGAGGAAGTCAATTGTAATTAATCATGAAAATTGGAAATCTTTCGTAAATCATTAACACCTATTTTAGTCTATTATTGGTCTCTTAACAGTAATGAAATAATAATGCTGTGAAAAACCTCTGGATAATGGTCTATATGATGGTGATATATTGGTCTACGTATTATTACTTTGAAAGGAATTTCTTATTTGTGCATAAATATGTGATTTAAGTTGATTTATTGCTTCTGGTTAGAGTTATTCTAGTTTGGTTGATTGACCTTGACTCTATTTTTCATTTTTTTTTCATTTATGGCCCTGGCTGTTGTTTCTATGGGCCGGGGAGTGGAAGGTGAGAATTTCTTGTCATGTTACGTAAATCATTGAAGCAGTTGGGTTCTGAATCAATCCTGATAGTCTCACTTAGCATGGAATCAGAGAAGTGAGCAACTGAAAGGAAAGGAAGCAAAAGAATATTGGAATGGATAGAGCAAGTATTATCCTCTGCTTGGATGACAGGGATTTCTATTAGGAAAGTGTTTTGTTGGCAACAAAATGAAATAAAAAATTGTTTCCTTTAATTTTGAGGTGTGTATGTCTATATAAAAAAGATGAAAAAAAAAAAAAACTACGAGATATGATAATTGTGTATGGTATAATTCTATGGTTCAATGCAAGGACAAGCAAATAGCAGAAAAAAAAAAAAAGGTGCTAAGTATGAACAAACACGGATTATATTAAAAACAAGGAGTACTTAGATTGAATTAAATAATCAATGGAAGTTTTTAAGATGTAATCATTAATGCGTATAAGTCATACGGAAGTTTTTGTTTTTTTGGCCTTTACGAATTTATTGCCTCGTAAAATAAAGCCAGAAAAAAATTTTCTTAGCTAGTTATTTCTGCAACTACAATTAAAGAGTCTATGAACTCCCGCGAACCCGAAAGAAAAATAAACAAATTGATCTGGGGAATATGGATTATATTTCGAGAGCATTTTGATGCTTTGGCAGCAAAATTTGGAAAATCACGAGTCTTATGTGAAAGAAAAATATGGAAGTACAATAAGCATTCTAATTGGATGGAGTATTACATCCGTTAAGTATATGATATATGTTACATGAATGATGGATTGATTTATTTAGATGGCTAGAAACTCGGGCAAATTAGTAGACAATCTTGCACCCGCTTTTACTTTATTGACAATACCTCATACTGCATACACCTGTTTCAAAAATAACTATGGCATTTGATTTCAGCTTTAATTCTTCTCAATTGTCAACACCTGAAATTCAAGAATTCCATTACATTTGTAGTTTTGGTATTTTAAAAACATAGCAAGATGACAGAAAAATCAAAATTATATCTACATAACCAAAATCAGATAATAGCTGGCGTTAGTGACAAGGAATTAAGGATGTGTTTAATAATCTGTTAAGAGACTGTTGAACATTTTTTGGTTTCTTACATGCAGGTATATTTCTTTGGAGATAAATCTATTTGAAATATTGTCAGATACTAAATGTGGGCACATTGTGGAAAACTAGTACCTTCTACTAAATACAACCTCTGTTGGGACAAGACTATTGTACATGGTACGAAAAAAAAATGTGAAATGATATATATATATTTTTTACATTGACCTATACATTCGTTAAGTTCTACTCTAATTAAAATATAAATACACATAAAGCATGTAAAATCCTCAATTTTACTATATTATTAATTTTGAAGAGGAACAACTTCATCTTATTATTAATTTTGAAGAGGAAAACTTCATGTACTTGTGAAATAATTCATAAAAAACAGAGGACAAAAGAATAAATTATATATGGAATTTTTTTTTTGAAACATAAAACTATTTTTTTAGAATAATAACCATTTTGTGTCGTTATATGTGGAGAATTAAGTAGATCCTCATTCACTCACCAAAAGGAAAGGCCTTTCTGATTCGATTAAGCTCCCTAGTGACTTCAACCACATCCATTCTTTCTTTTGGTGATTCCATAGAACAAGCAAGTCCAATCCTAAAAAGTGAAACTAAGCACGTCTCAACATTTGGATTAAGGTTCCAATTATGTCCTTCCAATGCCGTTGCTTCATCTGTTGGAATAAGTCGTGGGTCCAAAATCTGCATAAGATTATCAGGAAATGAAGTTGCAACAAAGTTATGAAGATTTTGACCATCTTCAAATATTTCATCTGTGGGTTTTCTTCCTGTAAGCATTTCCAACATAAGAATCCCAAAATTGTATCCATCGCCATAAGTTGACACCTCAGAACCCACTCCAAACTCTAAAATATATACCAAAAACTGTCAATACACAATACTAATGAATAACAATCTCACACTAAAAGAGATGAGAACTTTAGGAAACAATAATGATTCAAAACTTAAGAGCATACCTGGAGCAGCATAGCCAACAGTCCCCTTTATTCCAATTGTACTTGTTTGCTTAGAAGTGGTACCATTAATTGTTGAGAGAAGTCTTGCTAAATCACTCACATGAGTTGTCATATCATCATCAAGAAGGATATTGCTTGGCTTTAAATCACAATGAATGATCGATTGCTCACATTCATGATGAAGATAATGTAATGCAGAAGCAACATCAATCATGATATTTAATCTTTGATCAAGGTTCAATGTCCTCAGATGCAGCCATTACTCTAAGTTTCCATTTTTTATGTACTCAAAAATTAGAGCTTTAAATTCTTGACTTGTGTAATCTGTGCTGGAACATGTTAAAATCTGAACCAGATTTCGGTGCTTAATATTCTTGAGTGCATTGCATTCAGCAATGAAACTCTTGTGAGCTCCTTTTTTTTGAAGGTTTAGGACCTTTATGGCAACAACTTTGTCTTCGGACTCAAGAGTTCCTTTGTAGACAGAGCTAAAATTTCCAGACCCTATCAAGTTTGTAGTTGAGAACCCATTGGTTCCATTGTGCAGGCTTTGGTATGAAACTTTAGGCAGCTGGTCAATTGTTGGTGATTCCAAAAATGGATTCTTACTCCTTTTCCTCATCCAATAGATAGTTAGAATAATTGATAGAATGAGAAAAAAAAAACCACACTAATTATCACTGCTATGAACCTGAATTTGTGGTGTTTTGCAGGTTTCTTACCTTTGACAGGGCATGGTGGTATATGCAGTTCTGAAATACCTCCACAAAGCTTACTGTTTCCAGTAACCACTAACTCACTTGTATTTCAAAAGACACCTTCAGTTGGTACCTCACCATCCAACATGTTAAAAGACACATTCAAGTATTCCAGGAAAGTAATGTTCTGCAGAGCATTAGGAATTGATCCAGACAAGCAGTTTCGTGACAGATCTAAACGTCGAACACCTTTGAGTGATGCCAAAGAGGATGGTATGATTCCCTGTAAAGAATTCCCTTCCATAAAGAGGTACTCCAACATTATGCATTCTTCGTTGGTTCCAGGAATGTGACCAGACAGATGATTCTCAGACAGATCTAGCAAATCAAGATTTTTTAGGTTGCCCACCTCTTCCGGTATAATACCACTCAATGAGTTTTCTGACAAATCCAACCTTCTTGTTAGAGAGGAAAAATTAAAAATCTCTATGGGTATGGTTCCTCTAAGACTGTTTTGCTAAAGACCTAGATATTGTAACTTTTGGCAGTCTGCTATACTTGGAGGAATATTCCCTTCTAACATATTTGCTGCAATTTCCAAACAAAATAATTGACTAAGGTTTTCGATGAAGGCTCCTATCTCTCCTGACAGCTTGTTTCCAGAGAAGTCTAACTTCTGCATCTTTTGAAGCTTCCCAAAAGTTGTTAGGATAATCCCATCAATGCAGTTACCTTCCATCGTCAAGAGATTTAAGCCAATTAGATTTCCTATTGCCACAGGGATTTCTCCTGATATCTGATTGCCTCCAAGAAATAGTATACTTAGTTGGGTGGATAAATTGCCCAAGGAATTTGGCAAATGAGCTCCAAAATTATTGTAGGATATATCTAAATGATGCAACTTACTACAGTTCGTCAATGATTTTAAAAACTGTAAATCATTAGTTGAATTGTCACCTAGATTGTTCTGAGACAAAGATAGATATTGAAGATCTTGTAGCTTCCCCAAACTTGGAACTTGTCCCGCGAGATAGTTGATAGTGATATCAAGTGTTAAAAGGATAAATGCATTTGTGAATGAAGGTGGGATTGGACCTAAGATTTGATTGACACCAATATAAAGTTCTTTGAGATTGGGGAGGTTGTGGAACATGTTGGGTGGAAGAGAGTCATTTAATTGATATTCTGTAGCTGAGATTACAGTAAGAGATGACATATTATAAAGACAAGAAGGAAATGTCCCCGTCAGTTTGTTGGCACCCAATGCTACAAATGTCAAGCTTTTGAGACGGCATATTTCTTGCGGAATATCTCCCTCTAACTTGTTAGTATCCACCGAGAGAAGAGTTAGGGATGAAAGATTCCCTACGAATGATGGGATTCCTCCTGTTAAATCGTTATTATAAATTCTCAAATGTTGAAGCTTCCGAAGTGAGCCAATTTCGATCAGTATTTTGCCAATCAAATTGTTCCCACCTAAGTATTACATTTTCAGACGAGTGCAACCTGTTAAATTTGTAGGAATTTCCCCTACCAATGTGTTATTGTCGACATAAAGTTGCTGCAGCCGTGACAACCGTCCCAATTCTTGTGGGATGGTCCCGTAGAAGCTGTTGCTTGCGAGGTTGAAGTTTGTCATATAAGAGAGATTGCCTACGTGGGGAGATATGGATCCTTTCAATTTGTATTCTTCGAAGTTCAACTCAGTAACTTTTTGAAGCATGGGATTGCATGTGATTCCATGCCAGTTACAGAAGTGAGTAGAAGTATTCCAAGAGAGAAAGATTCCATATGGGTCAGTGGATATGGATTCCCTGAATTTGAGCAGCGCCAAATGATTGGTCTCATTTGCTAATGCAAAGTTATGTTTGAGCTAAACCATTGTGAGGTCAGTGTAAAGAAAGAAAAGAGGTGGACATATACAGACCAAAATGTTAATATGAGAGAAAAATGCTTCATTTTGATGAGAAATCGGAGGCTGCTAGATGGTGGTGTTTCTATTGTTGGATAGGTTTATATAGAGTTTGGTAATTGGACAGGATCAGAGAAGAAGGGCATGTTGTTCCTTCTGCTAATTTGATTTGATTGCCATCATTAAAGGTCAAGTTAATGACCGATATTGGCAGTTGCGGATAATTTATATAGCAGGAAAATAAATCCAAGAAATGGTTTATACGTAGTAAACATGCCTCCTAAAAAAATGCAATAATTTCGGTAAAAAAAAAAAAGGCTTCCTGCAGCATAAGCAAAGTGTTTTTTTATTCATATTAATAATTACCAAAAAATCAAACAGCTTTTGTCAAATATAAATACAAAAAAATACAAAAGTAGGGATTTTTTGGCCCAATTTTTTTAAAAACTATGTTAAAATAAAACACAAACTAAGAATCTTAAAAATAAAATAAAATGTTGTAGGTGATTATATTTTTTGTTGGAATTCTCAATTAAGTTTTATAGTTTTTAAAATTACCACTATGTTCCTTTTTTTAAAATAAGAGAAAGATAACGAAGTCTCTTTTTTACACGTATATCCACGATAATAATTATTAGAGTTATACTATTCCACTCATGTTTTCTAGGTTATATTCTCTCTCTCAATTGCATTGTTCACTTTATTTCGAGTTTCACTTTTTTTTCCCTCTTACCTTTCTTCTAATTCTAAAAAAGAATATAAAAAGTGTAGAAGTAAAATTTATCAAATTAATATATATGTTTTATAATAGCCTAATGTACTTGAATATAATAACTCTCTATAAAATAACTTATCCATTATTGTAGCTAATTCACATGACACCTTTGATTTTGGACTTTAATTGTTATTTTATTCTAATTATGTTTTGGCAAGTCATTAAAAATGAGTTTAATTTTGGCACATTGTTTGTATATTGTTTTTTACATAATTAATCAGTTAAAAATCACTCTCAATATGACATTAAGTGTATGTGTATTTGATTGGGCATTTATAAAATTGATTTTGAATGATGCAACATGAATCCTAAAGTGATCCTTACAAAAGTTGACAATCTTACCATACATGTCAATCCATGATTGGATGACAGTGTAAACAAATATTTACAAGTTAGTACATTCTAATAAAATCCTTAAAGAATTTAACATTTTTGTTAGATTTTTTTTATTCATACATTACTATTAGATAGTAGATATATATAATATACAACTAGAAAAATTAAAATTAGTGACAAAATAATCTATATGTAATTTTAAAAAATTTCGTTGCCAAAATTTAGTGACACCAAAATTAGCAAGGAAATCAATTTTTTTATCATTAAATTTTGTCACTAATCGACTGATTTTTAGTATATAATAGTCTGCCATTAGCTCATTTTCATAGAACTTACCATTTGTAGCTGTCACAACCGAGGTCACGACTAGATGGCAAAAAAGAATTAAAGTCAGAAGAGTCGCCACTATAGTTTATTAAGGGTAAACTCATAGAAAAACTCGAAAGAAAGTGGTCTTGAACCGAGAGAAAGGTTCGGGAGTTAGTTCTGTGTAGGTAAGGTATTAGCACCCTATGACATCCATCAAAAGATGGTTACCTATTTTATCCTAATGTGTGAAAAAATTTATCTCCTGCTTGGCTATTTTAATTTTTTTTATCATTTTTATCTTAATTTATTTTTATTATTTTATTACTTTTATTTTTATAAAAAGGATTATTTATTTTTTAGGTTTTTTAAGATCGATAAGACTGGACCTCTACTCCTACGCATCCTCTGGTGCAATAAGGAACTCAGACTCACATAGTTCTTTTGTAGAAAAATGTTTTATTGGTTGATTTGATTTTTATTTTGAATATATTTTAAAAGGCTTACACAATAACCAAAAAGGAAGTGCATCCAAAATAGTTATCAATACACCTTTTATGGTTCTTGCAATACCCAAATAGGAAGTGTATCCAAAGTGGATATTACTAAAACCTCTAGTACATTTTCTTTTATTAAAATATTTGTATTATATATATATATATATATATATATATATATATATATATATGTTTTTTTTAAAAAATAATAACCAAATAAGAAGTGCATCTAAAATGGTTACCATTGATATTTTAAAACTTTGATAATGTTCAAATAACAAGTGCATCTTAAGTGGACATTATCAAGGTTTATGATTTATTTATTCATTTATTTACTAAAGAAAGCTAGTTATAATTATTATTATAAAAAGAACCCAAAAGTATCATAAAACATAATCTACGGATTCTATGTTAACCACCTAAATTTTCTATTATTATTTTTATTTTTATTTTTATTACTATTTTAACGGAAACTCATTAAGAAAAAACAAAATAAACTTAGAACAAAGAAACAATAAGCAAACGAATTAGCTAAAAGAAATCTAAGACACGTGGGCCAAGCTCTTGTTCTTTTCCACATATAAAAAACGAAGAATATTGGGTCCAAGCCCATTTCACTACCCTGTTTTATTTCTTTCTCTTCTGTTTTGTTATTATTTATTTTTAACAGGGTGTACAATGATAGGCTGAGCCCAACATCCCTCGTCAGCATGTTGGCAAGGGGGTAAACCCTTCAAAGACCATAAGACCCATAAGAAAAGCTCCAAGGATGCGATGGTGGCAAGGCTCCGACGACAGTGCTGTTCGAAATTGCCTCGCACTAGGTTGGTGACGAGGTGGTGGCGGCTAGCAGAAGGCATGTGAGGCTTGCACATCGGAGACACATCGGACGCGTCATATTGCAATGACAGCGGCGGCGGCGGGGATTTACAGATCTGTGATGCCTAGGCGCCTTGCAAGGATTGTGGGACGGCTTCGCGGCGGTGAAATGGAGATCACGTAGGAATGGCACGGAGGTGACAGGCGGTGTAGCAGAGGTGTAGCGAACTAGTGCGGATTGGAGCGCAATGGAGATGCATCGGAGACACGTCAGCAATATGGCGGAGACATCGTTCAAACATAACGATAGCGTGATAGTTGATGGCAAGGTTCGACACCGGAGTGACACAGTGGTGGTCGATGACGATGGGATAAGGATGAAGCTTTTCATTTTTCCTTTTATTGTTATTATTTCATTATTATTTTGTTTATTTATAAATACCAAACTTAGTTGCAAAATCTCGATTTCTCATGATGTTTGTGTTTTGATGTATTTTGTGGTGGTCTACGGGTCCTAACATTCGGAATAATTGTTGGATTCTCACATTTGCCTTATGAACAGAGATTTTGAATCTGAATCAAAAAGAGAAACAAACGAGGCCAGTGCATCGATGTAATCGTAAGGAGGAGAAAAAGGAATAGTACAGTGATTTTTGAGCTGAAGTGTGTACAGGAATTAAATCAAGCTACTCTACAAGGTTCTAAGTATATGACGTTCTTCATATTCACTTATGAATTATTGGTAGCGTATAGGAATCTAAGTAAAAGAGTTATCAAGATGAGAAAATTCCAAAGCAATCCAAACATATCCACACACAGTGAAACTCAAACAACAGAACAATGATGCATACACATGGAACAGAGGAGTGTAAAAATAGGGATACCTTGGAGGTTTCACGAAGAAGGCATGAATGTATTCCTTCTTTTCTCCTTCCTTTGTTTCTCGTCTATTCTCTTCTTCCTCTTCTGATTTCAAGCATTGTTCTCAGCGTTTTCTTTTTGTGACGTGAGAATCCACGAGAGTAAACATGTGAGAATGGATGAGAGTTTTACGAAAATGAGAAAAAGATCTTCAAAGCTATTTTCAAAAGGCTATATATAGCCTACTATTAAAACTTCTCTAGGAAGCTTTTTGTTTTACTTCCTCCCCACGTCTCAACTTCTTTCATTAAGAATGGGCCAAGTTTGGCCCAATATCCTATTTTACTGGATTGGCCTTTTGATCCTATACAGCCTAAAAACAAAAAAAAAAATTAATTTTTATTCATCTTTGTCTTTCGTTTGTCCCTTTCTTTTCCTTTTTTCTTGTGACTTATGGGCTTAACTCCGAGTTTTAGATGACCAACAAGAAAACTCATTTATATATTTAAATTGGCTATGGGCCTCAAGCATAAAAGAAAAATACTATTTTTGATTTTCTTTTCCTTTTTATGGGGCCTAAGGCTAATTTGGCCCAATAAGCACTACAGAACTTATATGACAAATCTTTTTCTTATTATTGTCAATTTATTTTTATTATATAAGTTACTCAGATAAAATTGGGTGTTCATAGCTATCCCTCTTTACTTAGCTTTTGCCAGATAATATGAATAACTAAATGTTTTCATATTATCGTGATAAAAAATAAGTAAAGATATGAACTCCGATTTTATCCGATAGGACGTGATAATGGATGCAAATGCTCGGGGGAAACAAAAAAAAACAGAGGGTATGAGCACCCAAGAAATTTCAAAATAGAGGACATGAGCATCCAAGAAATTTAAAAACAGAGGGCACGAGCACCCGAGAAATTTAAAAACAGAGGGCACGAGCACCTGAAAAATTTAAAATAGAGGGCACGAGCACCCCAGAAATCTAAAAATAGAGGGCACGAGCACTCGATAAATTTAACAATAAAGGACACAAGTACTCGAGAAATTTAGAAACAAAGGGCACGAGCACCCAAGAAATTTAAAAACATAGGGTATAAGCACCCAAGAAATTTAAAAATAGAAGGCACAAGCACCTAAGAAATTTAAAAACAGAGGGCATGAGCACCCAAGAAATTTAAAACAGAGGGCACGAGCATCCAAGAAATCTAAAAACAGAGGGCACGAGCATCCAAGAAATCTAAAAACAGAGGGTACGAGCACACGAGAAATTTAAAACAGAGGGCACGGGCACACACGAGAAAATTAAAACAGAGGGCACGAGCACCCAAGAAATTTAAAAATAGAGAACACGAGCACTCGAGAAATTTAAAAACAAACTTTTGTTGTCTTTTCTCTTGCAAAAAAAAGGAATATTTCTCCCAAATTGTTTCCTTTCCTTGCTATAAAAGTAGATTCATGAAATCTTGTATAGAATTTGATTTCTTATTTTTAATTGATTACGTATTCCTCTTTGCCTTTGATGGAATTAATTTTATTTTTATCCATTAGTTTTTCTCCTCAACTTTTTACTTACAAGGGATATATGGATCCTTTGTAGTTTAAATCCTTCAATTAGGAAATTTTATTGGCTTTTGCCTTTGAATTTATATCATTTCTTTTGACATATTCTTCCATTTTTGGATACAAGACGGCTAGGGATTTGAGAAAATTGATTAACTGGCAAGACATCTAGACGAGTCCCTAGGACTAGGGAGTATAGGATTTGTCCCAAATTATGGTGGATTGGGGAACAACAAGGAGAAGGGAAATTGTGTAATTTGGTTTTGGTGGTGTAATGGTGAAATTATTGTCACTGTTTGAGCGAGCATAGGTGACACATGTAATGGTTATTCATGCCTTTATATAAAAAAGGGGTTAAAGAGGGTGAAGAGGACTGCTTCGACGTAAAATTATGAAGCAGAAAGTATTCATACAAACTACCTCATTTTAAGAGATTTTTCTTTTGTTAGTCTTGATCCATTATAACCTTGAAAGCGTTTTCATTTCCTTTTTTTTTTCTTTTCCTTCTCTCTTTTTTCTTCTTTCTCTCTTTTTTTTATTTTTTTATTTTGAACAAACATTGATGGTTGAAAATATGATTTTATTTTTGTATTAAAATTAAAGCCAAGGAAATTTGAGTAGCCATTGTTTGATTAGTTATGGACTTTTTAGGCTTGTAACGTGGACAGCAACTAAATAGGCTATGAAAGGAAGGATAAATAAGGCTCAAATAAGTGTTTGAGGGTTGTTGAAACAAGGATCTTTCCTTAGAATTTTGCATCAAGAGCCTCATTCTCTCCATTCTTTTTACTTTTCCCTTTTTTTTTCTTCTTCTTTTTTGTTTGTGCCAAGTTTTTATTTGTCATGACCTTTCAACATTATACATCATACTTTCCTTCTTTATCATTCCCTGTCATTATTTCCTTTTTCCTTTTCGTCTTTAGCTGGAGTGAATCCACGTACACGAGGTAGTTCGCATTTATTTCAGTAGGAGCGATCTTCCTAGCTCGGTTGGAGCTAATCCACGTACATGTGGTAGTTTGCTTTCTTTATCATCATCTTTAGCGATCTTCCTACCTCGACTGGAATGAATTCATGTACATGGGGTAGTTTGCATTTATTTATCTTCGTCTTTAGTGATCTTCCTATCCTGCCTGGAGCGAATCCACATACATGGAGTAGTTCGCATTTATTTATCTTTGTCTTTAGCGATGTTCCTACCCCAGCTGGAGTGAATCTAAGTACACAGGGTAGTTTGCATTTATTTATCTTTGTCTTTAGTGATCTTTCTACCTTGGCTGGAGTGAATCAAGGTAATTTACATTTTTGTCTTTGTCTTTGCCCTTTTCTCCTGTGTATTTGTTTAGCCTTGTCTTTAGCTTTCTAAGCTAGGAAAACTCCTTATTTTATTATTAATCACATGGGGCAAAAAATATTACAAAAGCCACAAATTATAGTATGCGACTCACCTAGCTATATATCAAAATTAGCATTATCAATTACACATCAACTATAATACTGTTTGAGGTTGCCTACATTCCACATCCGTAGGATGGCCATCCCAGGCAACGTTTGTAGTGCATATGCACCTGTGCCTGTCTTTGAAGTAACCTAGTACGGGCCTTCCCATTTCTCGGTGAGCTTTCCCTATCTAGAATTTCTCCCTCCTATGTTGGCACGCCTCAAGACCAAGTCTCCGAGCTCGAAAGTGCGATGCACGACTTTCTTGTTATATCTCGTCACGACTTGTCTTTTCAAAGTAGCCTCTCTTATTGCGACAACTTCTTTCCTTTCTTCCACTATGTCTAACTCTGAACACAACAGTTTGTCCTTATCCTCAAGCCTTAAGTTAGCCACTCTTCATGTTGGCTTTCCAATTTTTGTCAGGATCATTGCCTCCACACTGTAAGTAAGGCGGAAAAGAGACTCTCTAGTGGAAGACTGGGGGTTGTGCGGTATGCCCATAGGAAATGTGGTAGTTGCTCAACCAAACATCCCTTCGCTTCATCTAGATCCCATCTGAGCCCTCTGAGGATGACTCGATTTGCTGCCTTTGCTTGTCAGTTCGTTTGGGGATGTTCAACCAATGTAAAGTGCTGCTTAATCTTCAACCTGGCCAAGAATTCCCAAAAACTTCTATCTGTAAATTGAGTGCTGTTATCTGACACTAAAACATTTGGTATTTTAAATCTACAAATAATTTGTCGGAATACAAAGTTCTTAACATTCCTTACTGTGATGGTGGCTAGTGCTTCTGCTTCGATCCACTTGGTGAAGTAGTCAATCGCTACTACTAAATACTTAACTTTGACCGGGTGCTTTTGGAAAGGGTTGAGTATATCAATGCCCCACCATATGAAGGGCCATGGGGAAATGATCATACTCAAATCTTCCAGGGGGGCCAGATCAATGTCGAAGCATTTTTGGCACCTATCACACTTTTTAGCAGACTCCAAAGCATCATTTTCTAGCATCGGCCAATAATAGCCTGCTCTGAGTATCTTCTTAGCTAATGTTTTGCCTCCCAAGTGTTGGCCATAACATCCCTCATATATCTCTACCATTACATATTCAAATTCCAACTTTCTCAAATATTTAAGCAACGGTTGCAAGAAACCACGCTGGTATAGTTTATCGTTCATGATACAAAAACGAGTTGCAGACCGCTCTAGCCTCCTTGGTTCCATTTCCATCTTCTAGTTGACGCCTTCATTCAGATAGTTAATAATAGGGGACATTCAACTTTGCTCTGACTCAATCGTCATCACGAGGTTAGGCTCGTGAATTGTCTGTTGATTGACCATCCTATTATTGTTGGAAGACTTCATGCTAGCCAACTTCGATAAAATATCCGCCCTAACATTCTTTTCTCAGGGAATGTAGACAAAGTCTATATTATTAAACTTTGCGATGAGGGTTTTAACTTTTGCTAGATACTTCTGCAATATCGATTTTTTAGCTTGATACACCCCATTAATCTACAAAATCATCAACTAAGAATCGTTGTATACACGCAATGTCATAACGCCAATATCGGTTGCCATAACGAGTTTGGCTATACATGCCTCGTATTCTGCTTGATTGTTGGAGGTGGAAAACATAAAAGTCAATGACTGTTCCAACACGACGCTATCCACATACTCCAACATTATGCTAACTCCGCTTCCTTTTTCATTGGATGACCCATCTACAAAAGAGTCCAGGTCAAATTTTCGGATGAGGACTCTGCTGGAGTCAACTCTACTATAAAGTTGGCTAGTGCTTGGGCTTTCAGTGCCTGCCTTGGTTCATACTGAATACCATATTCTTATAATTCTATGGCTTAGTTCATCATTCTCCCTGCTAACTTAGGCCTATTCAGAATATGTTGGATTGGCTAATTTGTTCGTACTGTAATCTGATGCGACTAGAAGTATGGTCTTAATCATTTAGCTGCCATTACTAGAGCAAACATAACCTTCTCCATCTTGGGACATCTTGGCTCAGCTCCTTGGAGAGCCTTGCTTACATCGACTTTTGTCCTTCTGGTGTCTCTCATACTAGCGCGACAGTCACAGCTTCATCCGCCACTACTAAATATAGGTACAAAACGTCACCCAACTCGGGTTTAATGAGTAAGGGGGGAGAAGATAAAGTCTCTTTCAACCTTATAACCGTAGCTTCACAATCTTCTATCCATTCAAAAGGTTTGCCCTTCCTTAAAAGCTGGAAAAAAGTAAGAACATTCTGTGCCGATTTGGCTATAAATCTTGTCAGCGCAGCTAAATGCCTTGTTAATTTCTGAACCTCGTTTACATTTTGGGGGCTCTTCATCTCCAGTATAGCCTGACACTTCTCCAAGTTTAACTTGATCCCCCTCTCAAACAACATATACCCCAAAAATTTTCCCACCGAGATACCAAATACGCATTTGTTAGGGTTTAGCCATATGTTATACTTTGCCAATTGGGCGAAGGTTTCTTCCAAGTCCTAAAGATGTGCCGAAGGGGTGACACTTTTCACAATCATATCATCAACATATACTTCCAAGTTCTACCCTATCTATGCCTCAAACACCTTGTTCATTATCCTCTCATAGATGGCCCCGACATTCTGTAACCTAAAGCACATCACCTTATAACAATAATTGGCCTTCTCAGTCATGAAAGCTATTTTCTCCTGATCACCCGGATATAGAGGGATCTGATTGTATCCGGAATAAGTGTCCATAAAAGACAGATAACAAAATTTGGATGAATCGTCTACCAACTTGTCAATGTTAGGGAGAGGGTATGAACCCTTTGGGCAGTACTTGTTGAGGTCAATGTAATCAACACACATTCTCCACTTGCCATTTTGCTTCTTCACAAGCATCACATTAGCTAACCAGGTGGTATACTTCACTTCTCAAATGAATCCAACTTTCAACAATTCCTCCACCTGCCTATCAATCTTTTGTAGTCGTTCAGGGGCCATCTTTCTCTTTTTTTGACACACTGGTTTCATGGAGGGATCGACTTCCAACCGGTGGAAAAAGAGATTGGGGTCTATTCCAGGCATATTTACTGGTTTCCACGTAAATAAGCTTGCATTGTTTTTCATAAGCATCAACAGATCTTCCTTCATTCTTTCGTCTAGGTCAGCACCAATTCACAGAACCTGATCCTTCTCCTTCCCAATTTGAACCGAAATGCACTCCCTTTCAAGCTTTGAAAAGGGTATCCAAGTATCTCGCTTTATCTCATCTCGACAGTCTAACTCTGTTAGGAGTACTTCGCCTTCTCCAGGGTTGGGTTTATAATCCATGTCGGGGTTGCGACTGACTTTAAGGGACTCCTTGTAACATTCCCTTGCTTACCTCTGGTCTCGCCGAAGGGTGACTACCTCTATGTTATTGCCGACAAATTTCATAGCCAGATGTGAGACCGAGATAATGGCTCCCAAAGCATTCAACATCAGTCTACCCAAAATCGCATTATAGGAGGACTTAGCGTCCACGACTATGAACCTCGTGGTTATAGTTTTGGTGCAAGGCAGCTTTCCAAATGTCACATGTAGCTTTATGTAACCCACCAACGTTATGTGGTGTCCAGAGAATCCTATCAGATCTTCGTTGTATGGCATCAACTCGGATTTTGGGATTCTCAACTTCTTAAAAAGTTCACAAAACATAACATCGGTAAAACTATCGATGTTTACCAGCAACTTGTGAACTTCCTTGTCATCGTGGTTTGGCATAACATTAGTGTAGTCGGAGTCATCAAAGATTAAAGGCAGCGTCCTTTTCTTTGCGGGGCTATCACCAGCATGAACCCCGGAAGAAGTTGCCAATACTTCTCTAGCATGCCTCTTTCTTGTGTCGCTCGACGGCCCTCCTCCTGAAAATCTACATGCGATGACATATATGATCACGTGACTTCGCGCGAAAGAATGGACGGAAGATCGTGTGGGTCGCTGGGATGATGATTGTCTAGGAGACTGGTAGCGGATGGCGTATACCTCGACATCTTCCCACAAAGGCCGAGGTGGGGAGTGGCTTTTCATAGGACTATGTCGGTGTGGTGATCTGTCTCTCTGGGGTGGAGAGCGCCCCCTCCTTGGGCTCCTTGTTCTCTCTCTCCTTGGTGGTAAGGGACGTCATCCTCTGTTACTACGACCCCCATTCCGCTTGACAAAGTAATCAAGTCTTCCTCGTCTGATCAACACTTCGATTGCATCTTTCAGCTAAAAACATTCATTAGTATCATGTCCCGACACCCTGTGAAATCAACGGTATTCGGATTGATCTCCTGCTTCTCGATTTCTTATTGGCTTCGAGGGTTTTATTCCTTCTTCAACAAACTCCACATTATATACCTCGTTCAATATTCTTGTGCTAGAGGCATTTAATGGCGTGTATTCTTCAAACATCGGGCCTCTTTTATATAAACCCTCGTCCTCGTGATGTAGCTGTTTGTTGGCCTTTGCTTGTGAATTCTTCTTCTGCAGTGCGATCTTGGCCATTTTCACCTCCCTAGCCTCCAGCACATTTTCGTAGTTGATGTATTTCTCCGCCTTCTTCAAAAACTCCTCCATTGAAGTTAGCGGTGTTTTAGCAATCGACATGAAGAAAGGCGAGCTTGGTCTCACCCTATCCTTAGCCAACATTAAAAGCACTCCGGGTTGTAGATTTTTGGTTGCCCTTGCCTCTTGGTTAAATTTGCTTATGTAATCTCTCAATGGCTCATCCGTGCCCTGGCAGATCCTCGTCAAATCATCCTTAGTCTTTGGCCTGGCCTTACTAGTCTCAAAGCAGTCTTGAATTTTTCTCTCAACATCGTCCATGAGTTGATGGACCTCAGTTCCAGAGATTGGAACCATTTTAATGCCACTCCTTTCAATGAGAATAGGAATGCTCAGCATGTCAAGGATGCTGAAGCTCCTTTGTAAGACATTACTGATTCAAACATTGAGAGGTGGTCATTTGGATTAGTAGATCCATCATACAACTTTAGCGAAGGTAGTTATCGCAGCTACTTCGAGACCTATAAATTCAAAATCCTCAGGGAAAAAGAAAGGTTGAATGGAATTGTCTTGTCCTCCTTGTCCAACTTTGTCGCCATATACACATCATGCATCTTCGGCATAGGCTTCAGAGCGGATGTAGTGGACCTCTCAGTATGATTATAGGTGTTCTCCACAACCTTCCTACTTTCTTTCTCCGCTCGAAGCTCCACGATGATCTTCTCCTACTCCTTTAACACCTCTCTCTATTGTTGCAGCAGTGCAGCAATGTCTACCATGGTGACTAACAGTGCCAAAACACTATTTGCGCTAGGAACTGCCTCGAGAGTGGCAAAAACAACTTCACCATCCTTAGACGATGGTGGTGGAAGCTTCGGTGGCAAAAGTGCCACAACGGACTTGCGGTTTCTTGTACTAACCATCACGATCAAATCTGCAAATAACAAAGAAAATAAAGAGAATTAGAAAGTGATTCCCACAGACGGTGCTAATGTTGTATGGTGAACACAAGAGTGGATCTCCGGTGAGTTCCCACGTTGGTTGTTGGTATCTTTAATGGTGACACCTGCAAGGACTCCGATGCTTAAGTCAGTAAGGATACAAGTGTGAGTGAGAATGAGAGAAAGCATATGTACCTGATGAGTATAGAGTCCTTTATATAGTGTGTTTTGGAGGAAAATTCTATTAGAGCTAGGTGCCACGTGGCAACGTGCATTTGGGTGCCTCATTACATGTTTTCCTTGCCGTTAGGCACTTCCCATGCTATGCCGGGATAGAAGTGGAGTCGGTTTGAGATAGCAAGGATTTACTAGCCGGGGTACCAACAACCGTGCCAGTTGGGGTAAGTGAAGTACGAACTGACTTAGAGCTGTATGTCTGAGTAACCTCTAGAACACCCACTTTCCCCAATCTCTCTATCGTTTTTCAGTTTCTCCTCACACGAAACCCTAGCCATTTCACTCTAAAATTGTACACAAACTTGAAGATCTCTCACTCTAAGCCATTCATTGGTGGCTTTACAAGGGGAAGCTAGGAAATAACTCTGATCACTCTCCTCTTCTTTAAACTTATGGCTATTGTAGGTAAGACGGAGGATGTTTATCCTTTAAATCTTAGTCACAAATGTGTCTAGAGTAGAGAGGAGGCCTTTCGCTCTGCTTAGAGCATTTTTTTTCCTTTTGAATAATGTTTATGAATGATCTCTTTATGTGGCTTTTTTGTCTTATATATAGCTGTTGCCCTGCCTTATTTTTGACATTTAAACCATGATTTTTATGTGCTTTATGATGGATTTATCTCTTAATGGTTACCATATGATTCCATATGGTTTAGATGATTAAAGGATGCATGAATCACCTAAAATGGTGGAAGATATCTTTGTTCTTACTGAAACTATGTGTAACACCCTCATTTTAATATCATAGTTTATTTCTTAATATATGTGAAATTGTTTATGAAAAACTAAGGAATTAAGAAAATAACAATTAATCTCAATTCCTCTATATCGAGGACTGACACGTGAAAAAGGACTAAATAACTATAAATTTGTCATTTTGATCTTAGAAACATGTCATATACATTAAAATATAATTTTGAGAATTTTCTAAGACTTTTCTGAAATTCTTATAGAAAATGACCAAACTACTCTCCACTGTCTACTAAAACTATAGCCAGTATAGGTTTGACATATAGAAGATACAAAATGAATATTATTATTATTTTTGGGTTAAATATTCAATTTTATAATTTCTATTAAAATTTTGGAATTTTCTGAGTTAAAATAAAATTTCTATGAATTTTTAACTCAAAAATACCCAATAAATACTTAAAAATTCGAAATAAATCATATAAAATTAATTTTAAATTTTGGAAATTAATTTTAGTCAATAATTAAAGTTCTCACAAATTGTCAATGAAAAATTCGTTCATTTGTTATAAAAATCAAATAACTAAAATTTAAGTGACTTATATCGACTCCAATTGATTCTTCTGTAGAGAAAATGAAATGCAGAGAGTTGGGAGAGCAGAGATTTGGCACATTCAGCTTTTTATTTGTAGATCCACTCCCTTATTTTTTCACATATTGTGAAAGAAATAAAAAAAAACTTACAATCCCACAATTTTTGACTATGCTACCCATTCCTTTTTCTATAAAAAAGTTACTCATGGGTCATATTTTTTCACTCTTCATCCTCCCCCAAACTGGTTGAATTATCCTCCCTTTCTTCCTAGCTCATTCAGATTTATTTTAATACTCAAAATCTTCCATTCTTCTCCTCCTTCAACCTCCATCCAAGACCACCACCTACGAGCTTCATGTAGATGGTTTTGGAGTGGGTTTTTCCCCCCAAAACCCTTAGTTTTTACTTTCCATTTACTTGCTTTCAAGTAGATGGTTTTGAAGTGGGTTTTTCCCCTCAAAACCCTTAGCTTTTACTTTCCATTTAATTGCTTTCAAGTAGATGGTTTTGGAGTGAATTTTTTCCCCCAAATCCTTACCTTTAATTGCTTTCTTGAAGAAGGTTTTGGAGTAGATTTTTTTTTCTCAAAACCCTTAAGCTTTAATTGCTTTTATATAGATGGTTTTGGAGTGGATTATACCCCCAAAACCCTTAGCTTTTTATTTTTCCATTACTTCTTTTCTTTTCTTTGTTGTTGTTGTTGCCTTTTACTTATGTTGTTGTTGTTGCCTTTTACTTATGTTGTTGTTCTTTTCTTCTCTTGCCACCTTATTTTTTTTTATGGCTTTGGATTCTTGTGTAATGTTGTTATTAACATTTAAATGTTGATTTGTGTTTATAACTTATCATAAAATGTTAAAGGTTTGGTTATAGACCACTAAATCCAATATTAAGATTGAAAAGCTTGCAAACTTTCCTTAATATGACAAGAAACTAAAAAAGAAAAATAATTGAAATATAAACCCTTCTTGAACCTTATGGCTAAGACCTTTCAATGAGCACTTAATAGATGATCACTTTCTTAAAAATTCCTAAATTTCGTTTTGACCATTTAGAGTTAATAACTTGATGAAAGGAAAGCTTTTTATAAAGAAGAACTTGATGTCTAGTAAGCTGTTTTCATTTTCTGTCCAAACACTGCTCACTCTTTTTGTTATATTTTGAGTTATACTTAATATTTTTGAGTGCTTGTTTCTTTAGAAAGTAGACAAAATTTTCTCCAAAATAGGCTCAAGAAACACTTTAAAAAGTTAAGAATTGACAAAGTTACACTTTTTCAAAGTTAGAGCTATTTCTCTAAAAATGTTAACTAGTAGTTGGCACAAAAAGGAGATTTTAGAACGATTTGTTGTGTGTTATCTAAAACCCCTTGAACAACTAGAAAGTAGACTTAATAAGCTTTCCAAGCATATATAGTTTTTCTATGTTAGTTTCCATTTAATATTTTTAATAATTTTTAGAATCTAAAGTCATAAACTTTTCTGACATGGAACACCTACAAACAACTGTAAACCTTGAAAAATCACCATAAATTGGATAGACTTGGTTTTCAAAGATCTTTGACTTTTTGGAAAGTTTTTTGCAGGGTACTTTCTAAAAATAATTGACTTGGTTGTTAAAAAGTTGAAATAGGTTGCTAAAATGACAAAAAGAGCCATTAGTCTTCTAGTAGAGTCTGCTGACCCTTCTGTATTGTTATTTTGTATCTATTTTTGTATATTTTTGCTTGAGATGATCCTTAATGATTTAGAAACTAGATAGAAATATCTTTCCAACAAACTATATATGGATTATGTCAAATCAAAAACCATTTCCCTATCTAAATTGAAATTCAAAACTGAGTTATGAATCTGTTGTCCTCTAGAGTCTGTTTTGAGCAAAAATATATAATATTTTTTTTCTAGTTTGTAAAATACCACTTTCTTAACATTTAGAACTTAAATGTAAACCTTTTTAATGAAGGTTAAACATAATTTTTCTTAATAAATATAACTTTTCTAATTTTTTTTTACAAATGTGAAGGATTCTTATAATTTGATTATAAAGACCTAGTTTTGATACAATCCACAAGTAACTTGATTTACATAATTTCTTTTGAAACATGACTACAAACTTTAGTTTTGATAAAATGAATTAAGAAACCTCTAAGTGATTTGATCATCAATATGAAAAATCAATTATACACTAAATCTTGATTAAACAAGTTAAAAACTTTATTAAGTACCTAAGCACATACTTAAAATATTTTAATAATCGAGTCCTAGTTGATAAATAATTAGTATCTAAATTAAGATTCTCTAAGTAAATTTAATTATTAAATTTGGTATTAAAAGTAATTAGATTAAATTAAATTAGATGGATGAAACATAGAGTTTTTTTTATTGCTTACATGTATATCTAATTTGTGACTCCAAATTATTATATTGTGATAAAAAAAACTCGACCTTTGTACTAAGAGGCAAAGATGTTAATAAGAGACTGTGCTGATACTCAGGGGTATTGAGACCAGGGAAACCTCTGTCCAAATTATGAGTGTCAAGCAAGGACAGTAATTAAAGTAATGTGATGCGAGGGAAATGTAGTGGCATTATATGTTGCATGGAAAGTTATAGTAGGTACACTGAGGAATGAAAGGCAGGGACCCATTCGCAGAAGTCTTAAGGGTAAGGTGTCGAGCAGTGAAGATCCTAATAACCAAGGTAGCGCTCTTGTGTCAGGATATTCACCTGACCAAGCTTGACAACCCCGACAACTACTCAGCATTCCAGGGTTGGTGTGAGAAGTATACCTCTAGATGGATTGTGAATGTCCTAAGCTGATGCTTTGTCCCTCGATGAAGACAAGGATCGTACCATGTGAAAAATTTGAGAGAGGTATATGTTTTCCCAACTACTGCCCGATTTTGTGGGAAGTATGGATCCATACAGAGTCAAGGGTAGTTATTATAATTAAGAAAACCCTAGGTTCACTTTTTATTTATTGTCAACTGTGTTTTATGGTAAGTGATGGTAGCATGCTCTACCATCTATGTGAAAGTGATTTTAAGAACAAAATCGCTTCATTCCTCTATTTATTTTCTTTATGCATGATTGTTCATGGTTGGTACTTGAAGATGGCGATGTTTCCCATCCCGCTCAACATGCATGATGATTACATTGATACGAGGGTCATATTTTTTTATATAGGAATTGAGAGTAGATTTATAGACACTGCTCTAATTAGGATATTTATGTATATAGTTGGGGATGGCTAAGGTCTTTTGACATATTTTCTTATTTCCCTGTATTTTATGATTCTAGTTGTTTTTCAGTTTTGGATGTAGAAATATATTGTCCTGCTACTTTTTATAGCCTTTAATTATGTTTTAAATGAAGATTTTATGTTGATTAAAGCTTCCATTAATTACTATATGATTTTATATATTGTGGATGATGAAAGGATGCAAAAATCCTTCACTATTGGTGATCTAAACACTGTTTTTGTTAAACAAAATTATGCTATTGTCATATACTATTTTGCAGTGTTTGATCTTGATTTATATAAGTATTATGGTATTTTTTGGTCTCCAAAGGTTAGTATGTTGTTTTACATGTTGTATGTGATAAAAGGAGTTATGAATCTCTTGATTTTGGTGAAAAATATTCTATTTTTATTGCATAATTGTAGTTGCTGCCCTGTGTGACACTTGTTTACATTTGACTTAACTCAACTTTATTTAATTTCTTTTTTAGTTGACAAAATTATGGGAAAAATTTTCACGTTTTACTTTACGTGTGATCGTCCTTTGAACTTTTTAAAGTAGAACAAAATTTGAAAATGAGAATAAAAGATAAATAAAATAGAACATATCATATAGTCATAATCAAAACCAAACACATATAGGTTTCCGAAGTACACATGAAGCTAAATACATTTGAAATTGAAATACAACTAGAATCATAAAATACAGAGAAATAAAAAAATGTTAAAAGACACTGGTTATCCACAACTGTATAAAAAATAATTCTAATCAGAGCAGTGTTTATAAATCTACTCCTAATCCCTGTATAAAAATACAACCCTTGTATCAACAAAATCAACATGTGTGTTGAGCAGGATGGGAGATGTCGCCATCTTCAAGTACCAACCACGAACAATCATGCATAAAGAAAATAAATAGAGGAGTGAGGCAATTTTGTGCTTAAAATCACTTTCACATAGATGGTAGAGCATCCTACCATCATTCATAGATAAAACATAGTTGACAATAAATAAAAAGGGAACTTAGGGTTTGTCTAAGTTATAGTAACTACCTTTGATTCTATATGGATCCATACTTCCCCAAAATCGGGAAGTAATTGGGAAAATATATACCTCTCTCAAAACTTTTCAGATGGTACAACCCTTATCTTCATCGAGGGGTAGAGCATCAGTTTAGGACATTCACAATCCATCTAGAGATATACTTCTTATACCAACCCTAGAATGCTGAACAGTTGTTGGGGTTGTCAAGCTTGGTCAGGCAAATATCCTGACTTAAGAGCGATACATTGGTCATTGGAACCTTCACTACTTGGCACCTTACCCCCAAGACCTCTACAAGTAGGTCCCTATCTTTTATTCCTTAGTGTACCAACTGTAACTTCCCATATAGGGTATCACATCATTGTATGTCCCTCGCATCGCATTACTCTATTTTCTAGTTACTGTAATTGCTTGACACGTATAAATTGGACAGAGGTTTCTCTAGTCTCAATACACCTGAGCATTAGCATAATCTCTCCTTAATATCTCCATCTCTTAGTACAGAGGTCAAGTTTTTTATCACAACATAATAATTTAGAGTTACAAAAGTAGATATACATGTAAGCAATAAAAGAGATTTAGTGTTTCTTCCATCTAATTTAATTTAATCTAATTACTTTTAAGTACCAAATTTAATAATTAAATTTACTTAGGGAATCTTAATTTATATACTAATTGATCATCAATTAAGATTTGATTATTAAAATCTTTTAAGTATGTGCTTAGGTACTTAATAAAGTTTTTAACTTGTTTAATCAAGATTAAGTGTATAATTGATTTTTCATATTAATGACCGAATTACTTAGAGGTTCCTAATATTATCATTAATTCATTTTATCAAAGTTAAAGTTTGGTTAGTTAGTCATGATTCAAAAGAAATCATTTAAATCAAGTTACTAATGAGTTGTATCAAAACCAAGTCTTTATAATCAAATTATGAGAAACCTTTACAATTGTAAAAAAGTAGAAAAGTTATATTTATTAAGAAAAATTATGTTTAAATTTCATTAAAAGGTTTACATTTAAGTTCTAAATGTTAAGAAAGTGATATTTTAATACTAGAAAAAGTATCATAGTTTTGCTTGAAACAGACACTAGAGGTAGTAGATTCATGCCTTGGTATTTAAATCATTGATGTGTAAATGATTTTTGTTTGACATGATCCATACTTTGTTAGAAATATATTTCTGTTTAGTTTCTAAATCCTCAAGGATCATCTCAAGCAAAAATCTATAAAAACATATATGAAAATAACAAAATAGAGGGGTTAGGAGACCTTACTAAAGGACCAATGGATCTCTTTTGTTGTTTTCACAACCAATTCAATTTTTTCAACAAACAAGTTAATAATTTTCAAAAAGTACACTAAAAAGCCATTCCAAAAAATCAAAGATCTTTGAAAACCAAGGTCTATTCAACTTATGGTGATTTTTCAAATTTTATAGTTGTTTATAGGTGTTCCCCATCAGAAAAGTGTATGACTTTTAGATTCTAAAAATTATTAAAAATAGTAAAAGGGAATTAACATAGATAAACTATATATGCCTTGAAATATTATTAAGTCTACTTTCTAGTCATTATAGGGGTTTTGGATAATCACAACAAAACGTTCTAAAATTTCCTTTTTGTGTCAACTGTCAATTCTTAACTTTTCTTAGTGCTTCTTGAGCCTATTTCAAAGAAAATTTTGTCTAATTTCTAAAAGAAACAAGAACTCAAAAATATTAAGTATAACTAGAAATATGGCGAAAAAGTGAGCGATGTTTAGGCAAAAAATGAAAACAGCTTACTGGACATCAAGTTCTTCTTTATAAAAAGCTTTTATTTCATCAAGTTAGTGACTCTAAATGGTCAAGATGAAATTTAGGAGTTCTTAAGAAAGTGATAATCTATTAAGAACTCATTAGAAGGTCTTAGCCACAAGGTTCAAGGAGGGTCCAAAATTTAAATGCTTTTCTTTTTCAGCTTCTTGTGATGTTAGGGAAAGACTGCAAGCTTTTCACTCTTGTTTATGGATTTAGTGGTTTATAACCAAACCTTTAACATTTGATGATAAGTTAATAATACAAACCAATATTTAAATGTTATTAACAACATTAAACAATTATCCAAAGCCATAAAACAAATAGCACAATAAGATAAGAAAAGAACAACAACATAAGAAAAAGGCAACAACAACAATAACAAAGAAAATAAAAGAAGTGATGGGAAAGTAGAAAACTAAGGATTTTTGGGGTAAAATTAACCATCTACATAAAAGCAATTAAAACTTAAGGGTTTTAGGAGAAAAATCTACTCTTGAAAGCAATTAAAGCTAAGGGTTTTGGGGGAAAAATCCACTCCAAAACCATCTACTTGAAAGCAATTAAATGGAAAGTAAAAGCTAAGGGTTTTGGGGGGAAAACCCACTCCAAAACTATCTATATGAAAGCAATTAAATAAGAATAGCCACACTCCCTCGAATACCTTAAGTGAAACTTTGAAGAAGAGGAGGAAAAGTGGAGACTTGAAGCTCCTAGGTGGTGGTCTTGGATGGAGGTTAAAGGAGGAGGAAAATGGAGGATTTTGAGTGTAAAAAATAAATAAATGAATGAGCTATGAAGAAGGGGAGAGTAATTTAGCCAGTTTGGGAGAGGATGAAAAGTGAAAAAATATGACCTATGAGTAGCCTTTTTATAGAAGAAGGAGTGGGTAGCATAGTCAAAAAATGGTGGGTATAAAGTAACTTATAAGATTTTATTCTTTTTTTTAATGTTCTTTTAAAACATGCAAAAAAAAAAAGGGAGTGAGTCTACAAAGAAATACTCTCCCAAGTCTATGTGTTTTGTTTTTTTTGTAGACGAATCGATTGGAGTCGATATAAGTGACTTAAATTTTAATAATTTGATTATTATAGCAAATGAATGAATTTTTTATTGAAAATTTTTGAGCACCTTAATTATTGACTAAAAATAATTTTTGGAATTTAAAATTCATTTTATATGATTTATTTTTAATTTTTAAGTATTTATTGGGTATTTCTAAGTTAAAAATTCATAGAAATTTTATTTTAACTCAAAAAATTCCAACATTTTGCTGAAAATTATAAAATGGAATATCTAACCCAGAAATTAACTAAGAATATTCATCTTATATTTTTCATATGTCAAACTTATACTGGCTATAGTTTTAGCAAACAATGATGGACAATTTAGTCATTTTTTACAAGAATTTTAGAAAAATTTTAAAATTATATTTTAATATATATGACATGTTTCTAAGCTCAAAATGACAAATTTCTAGTCATTTAATCTTTTTTTACATGTCAACCCTTGATATAGAGGAATTGAGATTAACTGTGAGTTTTTTAATTTCTCGGTTTATCAGAAACAATTTCACATATATTAAGAAATTAATTATGATACTAAAATGAGGGTGTTACACCCTGCCCTACTTTTCATACCTTAAACATGATTTTTATGAGCTTTAGGTGACGATTCAAGTTCTCTTAAATTACTATGTTATTATATTAAGTGTATGTGGTGAATGGAAACCAAATCCTTTTGTCAATAGTGATTTAATTTTTGATGTTGCTGCATAATTGTTGTTGATGCCCTGCTGCATTTTATAACCCAAAATTATGTTTTAAATATGCATTATGTGATTATTTAAGCTTCCTTAAGTTGCCATTGGATCATATAAATGGTATGTGATTAAATAAGGCCAAAATATTTTGATTTGGAGCATTATAGCCTATGGATTTGAGGGGATAAGAGTAGAAAATTCTGCTACTTCCCTGTGTGTTTATGCAGCTTCTATACTTGTTCTAATGATGTTAAAGTTAATTGGAATGATTAAAAATTGATTGAGGAATACTGGTGTTGTTTTAATATTGAAACAAATTGGGATTTTCTTCACTTTAATACACCCCATGCTTGTGGTTTTGTGAGGCCAAAGAGGGAGGAATTGCATTGCATATATAATTCATGATTGAAAGTAATTATTAGGTAATTCTAATGCTTAATTCCATTTTGATTCTATGATTAAAGGAAATATTATTTTATATGTTTATTTATATACTTGAATTGGTTGTATATACTTATGCCTTTGAAATAGTATAATGTGATTTGTTGAAACTTTAATATTGATCCCTAATGTTCACATAAATTGAAATGAGAATGAGGAGTTTGAGAGCTCTATGTGATTTGGCCTTGTGTGCCAATGTGGGAAAAATTTGATATAATGATGATGTGGTGTATATTATGAGTTGAATATGAGAAAATGTGAAATTGTAAATGATAATGAGAATCTTGGATTTGAATTGAAATATGAATATGTGGAGCTATGTTAAGGGCTATGTATATGCGTTGAGCCATGTTAAGGGTCGTATAAGTGTGTACAATTGCCTTAAGGGCCGCATATATATGTGGAGCTGTGTTAAGGGCCGTATATGAACACATGGAGCTGCATTAAGGGCTATTGTATCTATCATGAGTAAAGGGATACAATTTCCCAGTTACTTCTCTAAGGTTTTTGTATTTTGATGGATGTTATCAAGAAGAGTATATACCTACATATGTTGTAGTAAAACCTAGATTGAATCTACAAGAACTCCCTATGTATTGCATGCCTCAAATGATCACTGATAGTGATTAGTCTGCTTATTTGGAAACTCTAATGTTTCATTTTGTGACAAAAAGTATAGGGATAATGAGACCTCACTCCTTTTTCTTTTCTTTTTGTCACGTATGTATTGGTACTACATGCTGGTGAGCAGCAGTCTATAATGGTGGGATTACTGATAATGGGAAGATTTTCCTTTTGCTTTAGTGATCTTGGAGTTTGGTCACATGAAGACTATTTCATGGAACACATATTCTGTAGAGTAGTTACTTTTCTTTTCTACTTATAGAACTCTAGGTCTTGGTGTAGGCATGGGTAGTATGTAGAGGTTATATTGATTGCTTTGGCTAGGACCTTTTTCTTTTGATGTATTATATATGGGAGAGTTAGTTCTGGATATTCTGTTGTATGTACAAGATCTAACTTGGTACTATCTACCATTATAGTGTTGAAGTATGATATTTTCCCTTATGTGTATCTTTAATTATTCTAATGCTTACATTCCTTCGTATGTCATATTCATTTGTATATATATATATAGAGTACTAAGATACATATATATATATATACATATGTATGTATATGTATACATACATATATACATATATGTGTGTGTATACATATATATATGTATGTATACATATATATGTATCTATGTGTGTGTGTATATATGTATATATATGTATTCACACACACACACACATATATATATATGTATACATACACACACACACACACACACACACACACACACACACACATATATATATATATACATACACACACACACACACACACACACACACATATATATATATATACATACACACACACACACACACACACACACACACATATATATATATATGTATATACATATATGTATACATATACACACACACACATATATATATGTATGTGATTGGGGGTCACAATAAACTTTGTTTGGAAAAAGTATTTTTTAGAGGATTAATGTAGAAAATAAATTGTCAATGACATAAACTTTGTTGGTGTGATATTTTTATATTTATAGAGTAAAAACTATAATAAAAAATTAGAAAACAATAGAGTTTATAAAATAAAAAATAAAATCTAATAATAATATACAATTAAAAACAAATGTTTTTAATTGTTGCAGTGGTCGAGTTATTATATAATTAAGTTATATGATAAAGGTGTTATTTGAAATGGAAGTATATTGGTCGATTATGCATGAGTCTTTTAAATTTAGATACATTTTAAAAGTATAAATTTAAATATTATTTTAAATTAATTTATTAAATTAATTTAAATATAGGTCTAGGGTATCATAAAGGAAAATAATGATGAAATCGAAGTTTGTACTAAATATTTTAATAATAAAAATTAATTCAGACAACTGTGTCATAATGAAACGTGATAATTGTATTAGCATTTGTATTAAGTAATTGATAATTTGAAATTTTTATCATAATGAAACGTTATAATTTGTAATTAGAAATAGATAATTTTAAATTGTATTTAATTAGCATTTATTATTGATGACTAATTTGTAATTAAAAGTTATTGATTATAATTTAATTTAGCAAATAATGAAAAGATAAATAATTTAATTTTTTTTGATAACTTTGTAATTTTTATAATTCCTCTTTATGACCTCGTGCAATGCCCTCTCTGCTCTCTCTAGCACCTTCCTTACTCATTGAAAAAGAAGTCTTTGAATTTACGGAGCAACCCATGCTTATAATGACAAAATATGTATTGTAATATATATTTGACTGCAAACACTACTTAAGGCACCATTAGTGTTAATATACTGTTAATATATATAAAAGAAACAAAATTATAATAGCTTTGATATTTAAAAGAAAAGTATGTTATTTTTCATTATTAATATTGTAAAAATAGTTTAAAATGAATATTAAATTATTTTTACATATTTTTAATAGGGACTCTTTTATGTTGGAGCAAACCAACTATGATTTCAAAGAATTACACAGTTCAAAGTTGAAGAACCTGCAATTGTTATAAAAATTTCTTATGTGACCCGCAAGAAGTATTGAAAGTTCTATAGCCTACAGAAATTTTGTACATTATATTACTTCATGTGATGACCACTATTTAATAGTCAAAACAATACTTACCAATTTACTACAATTAATTTGATACATTAATACTCATTTTACAATTTACGACAATATTAATATCTTGTAGAACCATTATTCTTTTTTTTCTTCTTCTAAAGTGAATTTGTTTGTAAAATATAACTATTATTTTTATTTAATAAAGTGTAAGAAAAGATTACCTCAAAATTATTTAAAAATAAATACATTCTAACTTGAATGGATGAACTCATTTCTAGTAACTTTTTTTTTCCATCATTTTACATGTTGTATGACCTTGAATTCAAATTTACCTTTGCAATTATATATATATATATATATATATTAAGGAGCAGAGTACTGAAATTATTACATGTTGTGTATATCATTATGCGCTATATTCCAAATCAAAGTTATAGGTATATATATTGTATGTTATCTTCTCTTAGCAACTACATATACAAATGAATTGTAATGCAAACCTATTTAATTTCTTTTTAAAATATTCTGTTTTACTATTCTATTTAAATATTATATTATTATATGCCTCATAATTTTTTTTAACATTTATTAGAATGTTATTAGAGTGTCTCTCAGCAACTAAATTATAATGTGGTTTGTATCAACATTTTATCAAATTGGAAAATTGATAAAATGTGTAAAATGATCGTCTTTTTTTTTTCCCTCAAATATGTAACATATTATTAATAAATTCAAATGACATATAAAGCTCGATTTTTAGGTTTTGGCCAAAAATTTGCTTTCATGCTGTTTTTTTTATTAATAATGATTACATACTATTTATTATTTTTCCTATAACTTACATTTCAATCAAATTCAGTCTCTTAATTACAAATTAATATAATCATTAATATATAACTACTAATTGAATACAATTTTAATTTATGTTATCTAATACTAATTGTAACAACATTATAGTTTTCAACACTTCAAATATCAATTATGCTTATAATTTATCTTATCGTTCATTCGAAATTAGGCTTATATCCATGTTTGTTCTTTGAAAAAAAATATTTTGACTTAAGTTTTCTGAAATTACTTAAACCCTGTTCCACGATAGCCAACGAAGGACACACTCTCTCGTTTCATCCCCTTTCTAAGATTCAATTCGACCCACTCAGCTACCACCAGTACTCCAGAGTACTGTGCTCATCCCAATTGGCCTCATGATGCTGCACAAATTCTGGGATTTTCCAATAATCTGTATTTAATTAACCGGGATCATACCCATTACACTTCCTCATCTGACCACAATTTTCACTCCACAAAGTACATAGTCTCAACATTCTATCTAAATCAAGACTAGTTGAAAGAAAAACGGGGAAAAATGCCAACCAATACAATTGAGCCAACCTTTCCAACAATATAAGCATGTTAACATCTACGGAGAACAAAATAGAAGATGAATTTTCAATTTTTTTCAGCAATAAATTTAATCACAGTAAATTTCTTGGGTCGAAGAAGGGTGGCTGGCCCTCTAAGGTAAGGAAGAAAAAAAAAAGCTATCATGTTAGGTCTCAAGAAAATGAGCCTCTGTGGGAGGAGAAGAGAAAAATTAGAGGCATTTGGGCTACTGTAGTCTTGCGAGCAGGAGGGGGAAAAAAATCACAATACAGCCCAACTCATTTCTTTCCTATCCATATTAATATCACACTCACCTAATTAATTAATTTAATTCTCAAATAAATACTTTAACAGACTTAGAATAATTCCTAGGCTTTTATTAATCAACCTTTTTAAATCTTTAAGTTTACTAAATTTATATTTTAATATACATACATTTGTACTTATCTAAATCCATGATATTTTTCAAAAACAAATTAATTATAAATTCAATTAATTATTTTAGCTTAATTATAATATAATTACACAACTAATTGCAACCACGATTATTAACATATTAACTAAGTAATAACAAGTCGAATAAAGTACCAATTTTCCAAATAAATAAATAAATAAATCACATAGGCAATGAACATGCAATTGAGGGGACTGTGGAACATATATATTTTGAAGATACAAGCAAAACATGAAATTAGGAATTTCATAAAAATATAAAAATAATAAACATAATATCATTTGACTGTAAGTTGACATATGAAAATATCTCAGTGCTGAAATGTATAATTTTTCTACTAAATTAATAAAGCATTAGATTATCACCAATTTCAGAAGGGGATAGAGATCATCGATCCAACTTGCCTAGTGCATACTGTAGAGGTTCTGTAACACCCTCATTTTTAGTATCATAATTAATTTCTTAATATATGTGAAATTGTTTCTGATAAATCAAGAAATTAAAAAATAACAATTAATCTCAATTCCTCTATACCAAGGGCTGACATGTGAAAAAGGACTAAATGACAAGAAATTTGTCATTTTGAGCTTAGAAAGATGTCACATATATTAAAATATAATTTTAAGAATTTTCTGGAAATTTTTTGAAATTCCTGTAGTAAAGAACCAAATTGCCCCTCCATTATCTGCTAAAACTATAGCCAGTATAAGTTTGACATATGGAAGATATAAAATGAATATTATTAGTTTATTTTTGGGTTAGATATTCACTTTTATAATTTCCATTAAAATTTTGGAATTTTTTGAGTTAAAATGAAATTTTTATGAATTTTTAACTCAGAAATATCCAATAAATACTTAAAAATTTGAAATAAATTATATAAAATTAATTTTTATTCTGGAAGTTATTTTAGTCAATAATTAAATTGTTCACAAAGTTTCAATGAAAAATTCATTTATTTTCTAGAAAAATTAAATTATTAAAGTTTAAGTCACTTATATCGACTCCGATTGATTCGTTTGCAGAGAAAATGAAAGGCAGAGACTTGGCACATTCAGCCCTTGCTCTACAGATCCACTCCCTTATTTTTTCACATGTTGTGAAAGAAAGTAAAAAAAAATAAAATCTTACAAGTTACCTTATGTCCACAAATTTTGACTATGCAAGACCTTCCTTCTTCTATAAAAAGGCTACTTGGGGCCATTTTTTTTTTTCTCACTTCTTTCTCTCCCAACTCTAGTTGAACCTCCCCCTCTCTCTCTAGAATTCATTTCAAAAATTTTCAAGCCATCAAAGCCTTTATTCTCCTCCTCTTTCAATTCCATCCAAGACCACCACCTAAGAGTTTCAAGTATCCACTTTCACCTAAGGTATGGGGGGAGTGGGGCTATTCTTATTTAAAATACTTTCATGTAGATGGTTTTGGAGCAGGGTTTTTCCCCAAAACCCTTAGCTTTTACTTTCATTTAATTGTTTTCAAGTAGATGGTTTTGGAGTGGACTTTTCCCCCAAGACCCTTAGCTTTAATTGCTTTCATGTAGATGGTTTTTAGAGTGGATTTTTTCCTGAAAACCCTTAAGCTTTTGCTTTTATATAGATGGTTTTGGAGTGGATTTTACCCCCAAAACCCTTAGCTTTTTACTTTCCCATTACTTCTTTATTTTCTTTGTCGTTGTTATTGTTGTTGTTGTTGCCTTTTGTTTATGTTGTTGTTCTTTTCTTATCTTGTTGCCCTATTTTATGGCTTTGGATGCTTATTCAATGTTGTTATTAACATTTAAATGTTAATTTTGTTGGTAACTTAATAAAATGTTAAAGGTTTGGTTATAAACCACTAAATCCATAAACAAAAGTGAAAAGCTTGCAAACGTTCCTTCATGTAACAAGAAGTTGAAAAAGAAAAATATTTAAACTATATATGGACCCTCCTTGAACCTTATGGGAATGACTGTCCAATGAACATTTAATAGATGATCACTTTCTTAAGAACACCTAAATTTTGTTTTGACCATTTAGAGTTAATAACTTGATGGAAGAAAAGTTTTTTATAAAGAACTTGATGTCCAATAAGTTGTTTTCATTTTTAGCCAAAACATTGCTCATTGTTTTTGTCATATTTCAAGTTATACTTAATATCTTTGAGGTCTTGTTTTTCTGTTGGAAACTAGACACACTTTTCTCCGAAACAGGCTTAAGAAACACTTTAAAAAGCTAAGAATTGACAAAGTTACACCTTTTGAAAATAAGAGTTGCTTTTCTAAAAACATTAACTAGCAGTTGGTACAAAAAGGAGATTTTAAAACAATTTGTTGTGAGTTATCCAAAACCCCTAGAATGACTAAAAAGTAGACTCCATAATTTTCCAAGAATATACAGTTTGTCTTTGTTCATTTCCATTTACTATTTTTAGTAATTTTTAGAATCTGAAAGTCATACACTTTTCTGATGGGGAATACTTGCAGACAACTATAAATTTTGAAAAATCACCATAAATTGGATAGACCTTGGTTTTCAAAGATCTTTGACTTTTTGGAAAGGGTTTTTAGTGTAATTTTCTGAAAATAATTGACTTGGTTGCTAAAAAAATTGAAGTGGATTGCAAAAATGACAAAGAGAGAGCCACTGTTCCTTTAGTCACTACGCCAGAAATTCGTATATACAACACAGTTTATAAGGCACTTCAAAATAAAAGCGCCATCTATACAAGTCGCAAGCAATAGACGACGCTTATTTAAATAAGCGCTGTCTATGAGCTTTTTTTTTTCCAGTATTCGTGAACACACTGCGCTGATACTAATAAGCGCATTAAATGGGGTTAAAATTTCTTTATTTTCGAGCTTCGTCTTGCTCTCTCATTCACTCCTAGACTAATTTCCCTTGAGTTGGTGCCATCTTCACGCTTTCTCCCACTTGAGAGACACTCCCACTCGATATTTTCAGTCATGAATTTAAGCTCCACTCATTCTGTGCTGTGCGTTCTGTTCGTGTTCAGCGTTGCACTTCGCATTCCTATTCACATCCACTTGGGCTACACTCACAACCCCTCATTCACTTGCTCCTCTTGTTCATGCTCGACGTTTAAGCTACATTTCGACTCCTATTCATGTTACTATTTGTGTTTGAGCTTCGTGTTATTGTTAACATCCCCCTATTTGTGTTCTATTTGTGTTACATTATGTGCCTACACTGTTGCGTGCTACTATATGTCCCCCCTACTACGCAATATTGTTGTTGTTCATGTTACCTTTGTGTTCGTTATTAATTTGAGTTTTTTTCCTCTTCAATGATAAATACGTGTAATGTGCATAGTTAATGTCATTTTCAGTTTCTAAGAAATGAAGGGGGCTTGGTTTGTGGCTGAGATAGTACCTTATAATAATATAGACAATGCATTCTTATTGTTTTGTTAGTACTTTGTTGCATATTTTCTTTCAATTGGACTTAGATGTTGTAGCTTTGTGAATTATTTTCAAGTTTTGAATAATAAATAATAAGAACATTGGTATTATTGGCTTATTGCAATTATCTTTGTTGGTGACCTTGGAGGGAGGGGGTAATGTTCCTTACTATCCTTTTAAACTCACAAAATAAAATAAAACTGCTATACTTGTATAGACAAGAAGACAATGACACTAACTAGTGCTTGGTACTCCCTCTTGGGGCTACCCGTGACCACCCATATTGCAATCCTCTTGCACATGGCACAATCAAGTTGAGAGATATGAGGATTCCATCTATTATGGTGTGCATTTTATAAGTAAAAAGTTGTGAGAGTTAGGAACTTTGACTTCTCAAATGCTTTGGCCAAAGCAAAAAAAAAAGAGTTGAAAAGTTAAGTTAAAAACCATAGTTTTAGGAGTCCATTTTCTTGACAATTTGACCTACAACTCTCCAAACAAGATTTTATGGGGTTGAAATGTGACTTGAGTGAATTGGTTTCACTCAAAAATCTCAAGCGATTTGAAAATGACACAAGTCAAAAGTTTCGGTAAAAACCATAGTTTTAGGAGTCGGTTTCCTACGCAATTTGGGCTACAAGTCTCCAAACCCTATGGGACTAAAAACCAGATTTTATAGGGTTAAAATTTGACTTGATTGAGTTGGTTTCACTCAAAAATCTCAAGCGGTTTGAAAATGGCGCAAGTCGAAAGTTTAGGTAAAAACCATAGTTTTAGGAGTCGATTTCCTATGCAATTTGAGCTACAAGTCTCCAAACCCTATCGGACTAAAAAATATATTTTATAGGGTTAAAATGTGACTTGAATGAGTTGGTTTCACTTAAAATTTCAAGCGGTTTGAAAATGGCACAAGTCGAAAGTTTAGGTAAAAACCATAGTTTTAGGAGTCGGTTTCCTACGCAATTTGAGCTACAAGTCTCCAAACCCTATGGGACTAAAAAACATATTTTATAGGGTTAAAATGTGACTTGAATGAATTGGTTTCACTCAAAAAATGTCAAGCAGCTTGAAAATGGCACAAGTTGAAAGTTTAGGTAAAAACCATAGTTTTAGGAGTCGGTTTTCTACGCAATTTGAGCTAAAAGTCTCCAAACCCTATGGGACTAAAAAATAGATTTTATAGGGTTAAAATGTGTCTTGAGTGAGTTGGTTTCACTCAAAAATCTCAAGCAGTTTGAAAATGACACAAGTCAAATATTTAATCATGTTTTATTTTGCATACTTTAGCCATGTTTTAAATGAGTTTTATGTGATGATTTTAAGCTTTGAGTGGTTACCATGTGGCTCTACATGTTGAATGTTATAAAAATAAGTAATACTTACTATGTTTAATAATACCTATTGTGTTTCATTTCTTGTTTAGTAATACTCCTATTTTATGCCCTAAATGATAAACAATGGAAGCCCAAACTTGTTTGTGCATTACGGTATTGTCATTGTTTGAATTTGGCAATTCAAGAACCATGATTCTGTCAATTTCATGCTGACTGTTTCAGACTTGAAATCATGCATAAATTCATGAAATTAACTTGCCTTTGGCTGTAATTTAATGTTACTAAAGTGGCCAAGTCATTACCCTACTTTTGTGGAGTCAAACCATGTATAAGTATGTGAATTTGAGTACATTTTTCTGCATAATTCTGCAGTGCAGACCAGCAGCATTTAAGGACCATAAAATCATGTTTTTATTGAGTGAAAAGTTGTTTAATTGATGCATTATGGTTTGTATATGATCCCAACAAAATTTGGTAAGCTTTGGACACCATTTGAGTGAGTTATGCCACTTGAATTTACCATATGAATAGTAATTTCGGGTTGCAGTACAGCCCCTCTGTTCTTGCATAATTGACACTGGTTTTATGCTTAAATCATGTTTAATAAGTTAACAATGGATGCCTAAACATATAGGAAAAAGTTCAGAAGGATTTGGATGTAGATAGTCATAAAAGAGCATGTTTAGTATCATTAGAAGCTTGTTATCTTGTTTCTATTTCTATGACAGCAGAATCACTTTTAAAGTATTATTTTTGTGCAATTGAGTGTTAAACTTATTGGTTACATTTTTCTTTGCAATGCAGGAATATGTAGCAATAGCTGGATGGCATCATTTTTTTTGTCTTGCATTACAGGAGTACATATGCAGCAAATAGCTCTAAAGTAGTTAAATTTATTAGTTGTCATAATTTTAAATAGTTCAAGTAGCCAATCTCATGTTTAGATTATATGCAATGTTTAGGTTGTAAATAGTTCAACTTGGTAGCCTTTTGTAGAGTAGCTAAACTTAGTAGTTAATTTAACTGTAAATAATTCAAGTAGCTAGTGTTATGTTTAGATTGTAAATACAGTTCAAGTATATATATATATATATATATATATATATATATATATATATATATTGCATTTGTTATATAATAGAATCACATTTGACAAGATCAATTAATGCATTTTAGTGGATTGATGTATAGTTCTTGGACTATTTCTGTTTGTACAGGTTTAGGAGAAAATGAGAATGAATGAAACAGGTTAAAAAAGAAAGGGACATAGATGGCACTTTTTTGAAAAAGCGTCATCTATTCCAGACAGATAGATGGCACTTTATTTAAAAAGCACCATCTATCTATCTGGAATAGATGGCGCTTTTTCAAAAAAGCACCATCTATTTGCAGCTGAATATAAAGCAGTTTCTTGAATAAGCGTCGTCTATTTGCAAGCACATGTACTGCACTTTTTGAAAAGGGTCATCTATAAATATACAGCGTCTAAATAGATGACGCTTAAAAAGTGCCATCTATACACAAAAAAAGTGCCGTATATTAGCATTTTTGGCGTAGTAAAGTTTGCTGACCCCTTTGTTTTATTATTTTCATATATATTTTTGTAGATTTTTGCTCGAGATGATCTTTGATGACAGAAATACCTTTCCAACAAATTATGGATCATGTCAAACAAAAATATTTACCAATCCAAATTGAAATTAAAAATTGGGGCATGAATATGCTACCTCTAAAGTTTGTTTTGAGCAAAAATATATGATATTTTTCCTAGTTTGTAAAATATCACTTCCTTAACACTTAGAACTTAATTGTAAACCCTTTTAATGAAGTTAAAAATATTTTTTCTTAATAAATATAACTTTTCTATTTTTTTTACAATTGTAAAGGATTCTCATAATTTGATTATAAAGACCTAGTTTTGATACAACCCAGAAGGACTAGGTTTACATAATTTCTTTTGAATCATGACTAATTAACCAAACTTTAGCTTTGATTAAATGAATTAATCATGGTATTAGGTACCTATAAGTAATTTGGTCATCAATATGAAAAATCAATTATACACTTAATCTTGATTAAACAAATTAAAAACTTTATTAAGTACCTAAGCACATACTTAAAATATTTTAATAATCAAGTCCTAATTGAAAAATAATTAGTATCTAAATTAAGATTTCCTAAGTAAATTTAATTATTCAATTTGGTGGTTAAAAGTAATTAGATTAAATTAAATTAGATTGATGAAACATAGAGTTTCTTTTGTTGCTTACATGTATATCTAATTTTGTGACTCTAAATTATTATATTGTGATAAAAAAAAATGACCGCTGTAGTAAGAGACAGAGATGTTAAGGAGAGACTGTGCTGGTGCTCAGGTGTACTAAGACCGTGGAAACCCTTGTGCAAATTATGAGTGTCAAGTAAGGACAGTAATTCAAAAGTAAAGCAGTGTGATGCAAGGGACATGTAACGGCATGATATCCTGCATGGGATATTATAGTTGGTACATTGAGGAATGAAAGGTAGTAGAGGTCTTGACGGTAAGGTGTCAAGTAGTGAAGGTCCCAATGACCAGGGTAATACTCTTGAGTCGGCATATTCGCTTGACCAAGCTTGACAACCATGACAACTGCTCAACATTCCAGGATTAATGTGAGAAATATACCTCTGGATGGACTATGAATGTCCTGAGCTAATTCTCTGTCCCTTGATGAAACAAGGGGTGTACCATGTGGAAATTTTGAAGAGGTGTATGTGTTCCGAACCACTTCCCGATTTGGTGGGAAGTATGGATCTATATAGAGTTAAGAATAGTTATTATAACTTACAAAAACTGTAACAACCCACTGTCGCTACAAGCCAACACCATAACTAATAGATGCAGGTATATAATCATAATACCAAATCAATCAAGATCATAAAGACTGAATATCTGTATATAACACCATACAGGAGGTCAACCACCTTTTTCCTGTATCTAGCATGATATAATAATATATATGTACAAACCAATGACTTAACAAATTACTATCCAAAGGAGTATAACCACATCACCTACATCTGTACGAGGAGGGGATACAAAACGCACTCCCTAAATATGGTTAGGCTATACATCATATACAAAGGAAAACAAGATGGACATAAAAAAAAAAAAAGTGTGACTCCTCGAGTCACGTCATCACCAGCTTGCAACTTCAGCTTTAGCTCTGAGAAGCCAGATCTACTGAAGCATTGCCACTTGCTCCCACACCATAGGACATGATCATCATAGTCACACCAACACAGCAACAGCAACAAAATAGCCACAACAACAAAACAAGGTAAGGGTAAGCTTACTAAATAATGATACAACATAGGCACTTAAATAAAACCATCCACTGTTCACAACATTCTGTCCTAAATATACCACAACAAAATCATATAGCAAAATATTCTCAACTCAACATTCTACCTCACAACAGATTCACCACAACTATGTCAATGCATGAACAACACGACTCTCGAGAGATTTACAACATCTCGATTTATTAGCCAGGTCTTATCCCTTATCATGGCCTATCTAAGCATCATTCAGGGATTGCCAAAACTCTGATCTACGGACATGCTCAGTGGTATATTGGGACAAGTGTATATGGATAGTGGCTTATCGCGACACAAGGCCTACACTACCTAGGCCTCCTGCAAAATTGCCCATCCACTCATCCCTGAAGGCCCATCGTCAGTTGCCGTACGTCTCAACCAACACTAGGTTGGAGGCCCATCTGAGCCGTAACTCTGGTCAACTATCCAACTTACGTGCCTGCCTTCACCACGACATAAGGTCCATCGTCAGCTACCTCAACTGGCAACATATACATGAATGCATGTATCACAATACAACAAATTCTCATATCATCATTAACAATTTTATCCAATACACCTAGTGAGTTTGATAAAGCATCACACATAACCACAACCATACAACAACATAACAACATCGTGTAGGCTCAATTCAACACCTAGCATGGCCACTAGGTAAGGCCTTATCAGGGCAACCTATACCTCTATAGAATTTCATCAACAAATCCTCTCAACGAGAAGTGGAGGTCCTATCCAAGCAACCTTTCACTTCAACAACTCATCAGTATTCTCAAGCCCCTTTTAAAGCAACAACAAAACTTATACTTAACAATATTCACTCCAACATAACCCTTAGAAAATCAAGCATACAAGATAAATATAACTTTTAGAAAATGCATAATACCCTATATATATATATATATATATAGTTCGCATTATGAAGCAAAAATTTTAAATTCTAAAATAACATATTAAATTCTAAAATAACAGATTAAGTATTATACTAACATATTATTTTCTGTATAACAAATTATATCAGTTTAGGAAAAAATGCACCAGAATTTATTTTTTGGCAAAGATAATCGATTATGGATCACTATAATCGATTATTTCAGAACTAGTGTCAAGTAAACAATTCCTAAAACCTAGATAATTGATTATGGGTTTCTATAATTGATTATTCTAGAGTTAAAATCATGGAAACAGCTTCTAGAACACCAGATAATCGATTATGAGATCTTATAATTGATTATCTGTGACTAATTCATGAAGAACATGATATTTATGCAGAAAACACAAACTTCCCAACAACACGTACCCAGATTTTCGACTCATTGAAGGCTTCAACATCATCAATCAACTTCAACAAAGCTCATATGCATTAGATTATACAACAAATTCAACATTTCATCACATAATTCATAAATTTCTCATCCAAATCTTAGATTGTCCCCCAAAATTCCATTTTCATCCAAAACCACCAAATATGGCAACATCCATAGAGATTCAATTGTTTCCAAGGCAAGAAATCAATATCCTAACAATCACTAACACAAAACAATGAATTTGTAAGATTTCCTTACCTCTTGGAGCTTCTGAATCCGTGCTTGGGGAAGAGAAAAACGTGAGAAAAGCCAACCCTTGAACCAAACTCCATGAAGGCAAGTCAATGACAGCTCTCCAATACTTAGAAACGGGATTCTTCACTAGATTTGGATCTCACACTACAAGGATTTTAGCAAGGGGTTAGGGAGAAATTGAGAGAATAGGTGATGAAAGAGTGAGAGAGATGTGAGAATGAAAGTAAATGAGAAGAAATGGTTTTTAGGTGTCTTAAAACTCTTTGTAGGCCTCACAAGGCTTCAGGCCCACTAAAGCTCACGGTCCATCTATTCACTTTCTAAAACTCACAATTGGCCCTACACAACTGTTTTTCCTTTAATAACTCAAACAAACACCAACAACACTCTCAATTTGGCTTAAGCACATTTTCTCAATTCCCTAAACTCATATAGGAATTCCAAGACAACAACATAAAACTAAAACCACACAACAACAATTATTAACAACAATCAACAACAGCTCATTTATTCGTCTTAATGACTAAGATCACACATTTTATATTTCCACTTTTAGGTTATTAAAGCACTAAATCATACGTTAAGAGAAACACTACGTTACACAAACCCTAGGTTTCCTTTTTATTTATTATCAACTGTGTTTTATTGTGAGTGATGGTAGGATATTCTACCATCTATGTGAAAGTGATTTTAAAAACAAAACCGCCTTACTCCTCTATTTATTTCTTTATGCATGATTTCTCGTGGTTGGTACTTGATGATGGCGACATTTCCCATCCCGTTCAACATGCATGATGATTATGTTGATATTGGGGTTGTATTTTTTTATACAGGGTTGGGAGTAGATTTATAGACACTGCTCTGATTAGGATATTTTTTTATGTATATAGTTGGGGATGGCTAGTGTCTTTGATGTATTTTTTTATTTTCCTGTATTTTATGATTTTAGTTGTATTTCAGTTTCGGATGTATTCAACTTCATATGTACTTCAGAAGCCAATGTGTCTGGTTCTAATTTTAACTATGTGATATGCTTTATTTTATTTATCTTTTATTTCCATTTCCAAATTCTGTTTTACTTACAGTTTATCTACTTTAAAAGTTCAAAAGGCAATCACACGTAAAATAAAATGCAAAATTTTTTTCCATAATTTTATCAACTTGAAAAGCAATTAAATAAAGTTGAGTTGAGTCAAATGTGAACGAATGTCACATTTAGTGGTATCAAAGCAGTTCTTTCCTATCAAAGCCTGGGGTATGACCTTTACCATCTTTGTGTTGTGTGCTCTTTCATTCTCTATCGGTAAACAGAAATGCGAGATAAAATCTCTACTCTTCTATCCTCTATTGAGAAATAGAACTATGAAACTGTAAGATAGGTTTAGAAATTTATGAAGGAAGGCATCAAAGCAATTAACAATAGAAAGTCTACAAGGAGGGGTTTTGCGCACTCAAACTTTGCTAAGAATAGACTTAGTGTTGGATCCTGAGATTAGTAGAAGTAGATAGTGCATATCTAGGTAGGCTTTAGCTAGGAAAGGCTTGGTATTTAAGAGTGTCTATTGTGACTCACCTTTCTTTCCTGGGAATCTATCTAGTGTACTATGTTATAGATTACTTTTACTCATCTAAACTGTAGTCTCATTCAAAGGTGAACTACTAAGGGATCTTTTTTTAAAGACAATGGCCTGAAGACCAAGACAGGATGCTACTTAGCAAATACTTGAGAGGATGGCTATTGTCCTAGAGAACATAAATTAGGGACGAGAAGCTAAACTTGTAGAAAACTACGGCCTTGCAGCATTATGCAAAAACAATCCCCAAACATTCAAAGGTGGATTTGACCTAGATGATGCTTAGAACTAGATTGTAGAAATTGAAAAGATTTTCATTACCATGGCATGTACTGATGCACACAAGGTGGTGCATGCTACGTTTATGTTATCTAAAGAAGCTAAGCACTGGTGGAGATATGCCAGACAACAAGAGGAAGTAGAAGGAAGAATAACCACCTGGGAAGTGTTTTGTTAAAAGTTTCTAGGAAAATATTTTCCAAAGGACTTAAGGCAGAGGAAAGAGGTTGAGTTCCTTAACCTAAAGCAAGGCTATATGATGATTAGGGAGTATGTTGCCAAATTTGATGTACTGTCAAAACGTTGCCCCTATTTCTAAGGTGTAGATGAGAGATCTTGATGCTGCATGTTCGAGAATGGATTGAGGCCTGGCATCAAACAGGCAATGGGTTATCTTGAAATAGCCCAATTCCCTACCCTGGTGAATCGATGCATAATTTATGAAAATGACATGAAAGCAAGACAGACTATATGGAATAGCGAGAAACAAGAAGAGAAACTTTCCCAAAAGGAAAAAGCCTTATCATGTCCCTTCAAGACTAGCTAGTGGTTCATCTAGTTAGAGGACAACCACTGTTGCCATAGGGAGTTCTAATGCTTCCATTGACCGCTATCATTATGGATGAACACACTATTAGAGGTACTACAAAAAGCCAGTTGTCACTTCCTTCAGTTATGGAGAGGCAGGCCACTACAGCAGCACATGCACCAAACCTAAGAAAGAGAAGACTAATGGTCATAATGGGAAGGCTCTAGTAGGAAGATCTCAAACTATTGGAAGAGTTTTCACCATGAGTGGAAGCAAAGTAGCGACATCTGACGACCTCATTCAGGTAAGTGTGTTATAAATGGTAACCTCTTAAATGTACTATATGACTCAGGTGCAACTCATTCTTTATTTCCAATGACTGTGTGAAGTACTTGAAATTGCCTGTTTCAAAATTACCATATGATTTGGTTGTCTCTACCCCCATAGATATTCCTGTTACCACTTCTTACGCTTGTTTGAATTGCCCTATTATTGTGGAGGGTAAAACCTTCCTTGTAAACTTGATCTACTTGCCTTTAACTAGACTAGACTTAGTGTTATGAATGGAGTGGTTATCTTCCAATCACGTCCTTCTTAATTACCATGAAAAAGTCCTAGTATTCGAATCAAAGCCAAATAACTCTAAAGGATTTGAGATGGTGACTTCCAACCACTTCAATGCTCCTAAAAACAAGGAAGCTTGGCTTTACGTACTTATATCTTTTTTAAAAACCAGAGGAGATTTAAGTATTAACACTCTACCTATTGTCTGTGATTTCGCTGATGTCTTTCCCAAAAATGTTCCTCGTTTGCCTCCTAAGAGGGAAATAGAATTTACCATAGATTTAGTGCTAGGATCCAGACCCATATCTATAGCACCCTATAGAATGTCCCCACTAGAGTTGAAAGAGTTGAAGAAGCAAATAGAGGAGCTCTTAGAGAAGCAATTCATCAAACCAAGTGTTTCCCCCTGGGGTGCCTGATGATGTTGGTGAGGAAGAAGGATGGAAGCATGAGATTGTGCATTGATTGTTGCCAACTCAACAAGATCACTAACAAGAATAAGTACCCACTACCTAGGATTAGATGATCTTATAGATCAGTTAAGAAGAGCCATGGTATTTTCAAAGGTTGACTTGAAATTTGGTTACCACTAGATTAGAGTTAAGACCGAGGATATACCAAAGACAACTTTCAAGATAAGATATGGACATTACGAGTATTTGGTAATACCTTTCGATGTGACTAATACTCATGCAATCTTTATGGACTACATGAATCGGATATTCCATGAATACTTGGATAAATTCATAGTAGTCTTCATAAATGATATTTTGGTTTATTCCAGAAATCACTAAGAGCATGAGGAACACTTAAGAATAGTATTATAGATATTAAGGGAAAGACAGTTATGCACCAAATTCTTTAAATGCGAGGTCTAGTTAGAACAAGTTATTTTCATGGGTCACATGATCTCATAAGGAGGAATCTTAGTGGATCCCATGAAGGTAGAAGTAGTGTTGCATTAGGAACTGCCCATGACAATAACAGATATATGAAGTTTCTTAGGATTGGTAGGCTATTATCAAAAATTCATTGAAGGGTTTTGAAAGATAGCTTTTCCTTTGACTAAGCTAACCCATAAAGGATAACCTTTTGTATGGACAGAGAGTTGTGAGAAAAGCTTCCAAGAGTTGAAGGAGAGATTAACTACTGCATTTGTACTAATCTTGATTGATCCTACTGAGAAGTTTGAAGTTTATTGTGATGCATCCGTGAAGGATTAGGATGTGTGTTAATACAAGGAGGGAAGGTAGTAGCTTATGCTTCAAGGAAATTAAGATCAGATGATGTTAACTACCCTACTCATGACTTGGAATTGACTGTAGTAGTGTTTTCCTTAAAAACCTAGAGGCACTATCTCTATGGTGCCAAGTTTGAAGTATTCAATGACCACAAAAGCCTGAAGTACCTGTTTGATAGAAATAACTAAAACAAGGCAACTTAGACGGATGGAGTTTTTGAAGGATTACGACATTGAATTACATTACCACCTAGGTAAGGCAAATGTCATAGCTGACACTCAGAGTCAGAAAGTCCCTTCGTGCCTCTATGATGATGGTGAAGGAAATAGAACTAATAGAGAAGTTCAAAGACTTGGGACTGGTCATAGAAGTAAAGCCAAGGAGTATTTATTTTGGGATGCTCTAAATATCTAGTGAGTTCCTAGAATAGATTCAGGAAGTCTAGGGCACTGATCAATATCACCAAGAAAGGTTAGAAGTAAGAACTAAAGGAAAGGAATTCGAATTTGATCAGGATATAAATGGAGTCATTAGATTTCAAGGAAGGATTTGTGTGCTCGAAGATGGAGAGTTAAGGAAGATGATCTAAGAGGCTCACAAGAGCAAATTAAGTATCCATCCTAGTTCCACTAAGATGTACCAAGATCTGAAGAAGTTATTTTGGTGGACTAGAGTGAAGAAGGACAATAGCAGAATTCAGTTGCATCTTGCTTAGCCTGCCTAGAAGGCTAAGGTGGAGCATCAAAAACCTTTTGGAGAGTTATAGCTTCTAAACAACCCTGAGTGGAAGTAGGATAGCATATCAATGGATTTCGTGACTAGTTTCCCTAAGACACCTTTAGATCATGATGCCATATAGGTAATAGTGAATAGACTAAAAAAGTCTACTCATTTCCTATCCATTAACATTAAATATTCCCTAGAAAAGTTGACATAGTTGTACATCAGAGAGATCATTAGGTTACATGGAGTACCCTCTAGTATAGTCTTTAATACGGATCCTCATTTTACTTTTAGGTTTTGGGAAAGGCTACAGCAAGCCTTAGGAACCAAATTAAGACTTAGCTTAACTTACCATCCCCAAACTGATTAACAGTTTGAAAGGGCTATCCAATCCTTAGAAGATTTTCTTAGAGCCTGTGTCTTAAATGGAAAGGTAGTTAGGATCAATTCTTACCACTGGTTGAGTTTGTCTACAATAATAGTTTTCATTCTAGTATTAGGATGGCTCCCTGCGAAGCTCTGTATGGAAGAAAGTGTTGGACTCCACTTTGTTGATACGAAGTCAAAGAATCCTTGGTAGTTGGGCTTGAGATATTACAGGAAACCACAGAAAAGGTTAAGACAATTCGAGAAAAGATGAAAGTATCTCAGGATAGGCAAAAGAGTTATTATGATAAATGAAGAAAACCCTTCGAGTTTCAATAAGGAATCATGTATTCTTGAAAGTTACACCTGTTACTAGGGTTAGTAGAGCACTTAAGTCCCGAAAACTTTCCTCTAAATTTATTGGCTTTTACCAAATCCTCAAAAGGATTAGTCTTGTTGATACCAGATAACCTTACCCCCCCAATCTTTCTAACATCCATGATGTTTTTCATGTTTTCCAATTTCATAAGTATATTCTTGATCCTTTACACGTCATTGGACCTTTTGTAGTATAAATAAGAGAAAACCTTACTTATGACATATCCCTAATAAGGATAGAGGATTGGAGGATGAAGCGACTTTGAGGTAAGGAAATACCTCTAGTGAAGGTTGTGTGGAGCCAAAATGATGACGATGATGCTACCTGGGAGTTGGAAAGTAAAATACAAGAGCAGTACCCTCGTTTGTTTTCTAGTAAGTGCATTTTAGGGATGAAATTCCTAAAAGGAGGAAAGAGTTGTAAATCCTCATTTTTAGTATCATAATTAATTTCTTAATATATGTGAAATTGTTTTTGGTAAACTGAGAAATTAAGAAAATAACAATTAATCTCAATTGCTCTATATAGAGGGCTGACATGTGAAAAAGGACTAAATGACTAGAAATTTGTCATTTTAAGCTTAGAAACATGACATATGTATTAAATATAATTTTGAGAATTTTTTAGAAATTTTCTAAAATTCCTATAGAAAATGACCAAATTGCCCTCCATTATCTGCTAAAAATATAGCCAATATAAGTTTGACATATGAAAGATACAAAATGAATATTATTAGTTCATTTTTGGGTTGGATATTCAATTTTATAATTTGTATTAAAATTTTGAAATTTCTGAGTTAAAATGTTTAACTCAGAAATATCCAATAAATACTTAAAAATTCAAAATAAATTATATAAGATTAAATTTTAATTTCAAAAATTATTTTTAGTCAATAATTAAATTTCTCACAAAGTTTCAATGAAAAATTTATTCATTTGTTATAAAAATCAAATTATCAAATTTATTCTTATATTAACTTTGGTTGATTTATCAATAGAAAAAATGAAACACAGGAGGCTTGGGAGGGTAAAGACTTGGCACATTTAGCCCCTGCTCTGCAGACCCACTCCCTTAACAAATATAACTTTTTTATTTTTTTTACAATTATAAATGATTCTCATAATTTGGTTATAAAGACCTAGTTTTGATACAACCCACAAGTAACTTTGTTTACATAATTTCTTTTGAATCATGACTAATTAACCAAAATCTAGCATTGATAAAATGAATTAATCATGGTATTAGGAACTTGTAAGTAATTCAGTCATCAATATGAAAAATCAATTATACACTTAATCTTGATCAAACAAGTTAAAAACTTTATTTAGTACCTAAGCACATACTTAAAATATTTTAATAATCAAGTCCTAATTGATAAATAATTAGTATCTAAATTAAGATTCCCTAAGTAAATTTAATTATTAAATTTGGTACTTAAAAGTAATTAGATTAAATTAAATTAGATGGATGAACCATATATTTTCTTTTATTGCTTACATGTATATCTAATTTGTGACTCTAAACTATTATATTGTGATTACAAAAACTCGATCTCTATGCTAAGAGATAGAGATGTTAAGGAGAGACTATGTTGGTGCTTAGGTGTACTGAGCCAGGGAAACCTCTGTCCAAATTATGAGTGTCAAGCACAAATAGTAATTAGAAAATAAAGCAATGTGATGCAAGGGACATGTAGTGGCATGATACCCTACACGGGAAGTTACAGTTGGTACACTAAGGAATAAAAGGCAGAGACCTACTTGCAGACGTCTTGGGGGTAAGGTGTCAAGCGGTGAAGGTCCCAATAACCAAGGTAGCGCTCTTGAGTCGGGATATTCGCTTGACCAAACTTGATAACCCCAATAACAGCTTAGCATTCTAGAGTTGGTGTGAGAAATATATCTTTGGATGGATTGTGAATGTCTAGAGCTAATGGTCTATCCCTCGGTGAAGATGAGGTTGTACGATGTGAAATTTTTGAGAGAGGTATATTGTAACACCCTCACTTTTCCTTACTAATCTATCTTTTATCTATGGAGAAATGGATAGGAATCTTATGAGTATGATTCCACAATTATGTTCATATTAGTAAATAGTAGTTAATTTAGATTTTTAATAATTTTTCTAGACCAAAGCCTGAGAAGGAATAAAATGATCGTTTTGTCCCCTATAAGGACTGGATAATTGAGAAAATATTTTAGAATAGTTTAAAATGTTTAAAATTTATTTTTAAGTCATATATGTGCTTAGAATAATTAATAATTATTTTAAAAAATTTCAGAAATTTATTGAGATAATTTTTGTAAAATGACTAAAATACCCATAGGTTAACTACAAAGTAAACTAGAGACTTTTTGACTTCAAAATATTTTAAAAAATATATATTAAGTATATTTTAATTATAAAAATTTATTTTATGGGAAAAATACTGAAAAACCAAAAAAATATATTTATTTGACAAAAACTTGATTTTTTAGCTTAATAAATGCCTTTTTTAGTGAAAAATTTATTATAAATAATATATATATGAGGAAATTCCGAAAAAAAAAATTTAGACTGAAAAAAAATGTGTGAAAGCATGGTGTGATCAGATTTGGTTAAAACTAACCCAAGAATTCAAACCAATTATTTACCATAAACCATTATTTTATTATCTTTTACCATTCTATACGCATGTTAAATTAAAGTCAACAATTACAACTCTTATTTTCTCCCATAAGCATCTAATTTTTGTTTGCTTAATGGGTATGTGTGTTGGGTTATCCCTTATATCCATATTATTATACTAATCCTACTACTATCTATATATAAGTAATTATTTACTTTCTTGTTCATTTTGATTTTTTGCTTTACTTTAATGACATTTTATTTGATGTTATTTATTTTCTTGGTCTTGTTATCATTTTTATTTATGTAGATGGTTTTGGAGTGGATTTTTCCCCAAAGCCCTTAGCTTTTTTTACTTTCCATTTAATTGCTTTCATGTAGATAGTTTTGGAATGAATTTTTTCCCCAAAACTCTTAGCTTTTACTTCCATTTAATTGCTTTTATATAGATGGTTTTCGAGTGGTTTTCCCCCAAAACCATTAGCTTTTCACTTTTCAGTTAATTGCTTTTATATAAATGGTTTTGGAGTGGTTTTCCCCGAAACCCTTAGCTTTTTTTACTTTTCATTTAATTGCTTTTATGTAAACAGTTTTGGAGTGGTTTTCCCCTAAAACCCTTAGCTTTTTGCATTCCATTGTCATTTATATTTATGCTATTTATCTTTTTGTACATTTTGATTTCTTGTCATTTATACTTTTTTTACCATCTAAGTTATTTCTATTTCCTTTTTATTCATTTAACTCTTGTTATTTATTTTATTGTTCCATTGTTATTTATTTTATGTTGCCTTTATTTTGTTGGTACTTCATTAGAATTTGTTAGTCCATTATTTTAAATTATCATTGAATTTATTTTTATATAAGTAATTAATTTAAATCAAGTTTATGGTCTTGAATCACTTGAAATAAAAAATTTTAGAACATATCTCTAATTATGGGCTCTCGGTTTTTTTTTTTAAAAAACTTGAAATGAAAATAGTAGAAGAAGGGTTAAATTTCTACAAAAGTTGAAATTTTGATTTTTATGAAATGTCCAAAATTTCAAAGTGAGAAAATAAAAAGTTTTTTGTTTTTTTTTTTACATAAAAGGCTTGCGGCCCTTTTTTTTAAATAGATTAAGGAAAATGAATTCTTTTATTAATTTAAGCATTTTTACAATTACTTAATTTGGTTCAACTTAGTAGAAATAAATCTTAAAATTTGTAGAAAAATTCAAAGAAAAGTTTTTCCTTTATCTTTTATGAAACTAATTTAAGAAACAAAGTTTTGAGCCAATTGAATTAAATGGGCTTCTAGCCTAACTAGTGAAAGTTTTTAGAAATAATTTTTTTATTGTATGAATTGACTAGTTTTGACATTTGATCTTTTGTTAACTTATGGATAAGAAATGGAAATTTTATCCAGCTAAGCCTTTCTAGTAAATATTTTTGTCAAATAGAATGAAATGCCAACACTTGTAAATAAAGCATGCGTTTTAATTAGCAATTCTCTCAAACTTTAATTTTTAAAATTTCTCCATTTTTATGGATTAAGAACCTTTCCTTTAAAATAGTCTAATTTAAAATTTAGAAAAGGATAAGGATAAATCAAAGAAATTAAATTGAAAACCTATTTTTGAAAGTATGTATGTGTGAAAATGAATTTTGGCATGCAGCTTTAAGTAATGACATTTTCTTGCTATATTTCCTAGTTGAATTGTTTCTAATAAGTTATTATGAATGATGGATAAATATCTCTGTGAAGAATGATTTTGAAACTCTGTTGGATTACCTAGAGAGTATGCCTACAAACATAGAAACAAAGTCATAGGAAACCCCCAGTTGAGTTAGGACCATGCTGGGAAGCATGAGTTTCAGTGTCTAGGAAGTAACAGTTGGTACACTGTAGGATGAAAGGCAAGGACCACTGTTGGGGCCTTGTGGGTAAAGGTACCGAGTTGTGAACGTCCCAATAGTCAAGTTAGTGCCCTGAGCTCAGGATAAATCACGTAAATCAACCTAGTAACCCTAACGCCTACCCAGCATCACCATGATTGGTGTAGTGTATATCCCTGATAGGGGTGTGGCCCTTTTCTCGATGATGATGATTATGACATAGATGTTTGTACCTTGTGAGGGATTATACAAACTCCCAATCGCTTCCTAGTGATTCCTAATGGTTAAAGTACGTCAGCAAAGATAGGTATGGATCCAAATGTTTGGTAAAGGTTGAGATTGAGTCATAATAACGTAGGTTAGACCTTAGGATTTCCCTAATTAGTTGTTTGATTTATTGTTTGTAGCTTGTTAAGAAAATGAATAAGGCTTTTATATAAAGCCTCACTCCTTCTTGTTTTTTTTTTTTCATATACGATTGTGGTACAAGTAGATAGACTTTGAGGACATGTAGTGATGGCGACTTTACATATGACTTTTGTAGATTTTATAGGAAGGGGTGGCCTAATATAAACCTATACTGCTTTGACATAGGTCATTTTGTTGTATGGTTGTGACCAGTATTTAGGATGTACTTTTGTTGCATTTGTTGATGTATTCCTTATATATGTACTCTAACTTTGTATATAAGACTTGATATTTATTTCATGATCATGGTTCTTTATATAATGTCTCTTTGAAATACTAAAAGTTTGCAAAAATAAATATGTATAAGTTTTAAATCAAGACGCTGTTTCTAACTAACAAAATAAAAATGAAAGTATGTCTTATTGTTTTTTTTTTATCTATGGAGCATGTAACATCACGGGCGCTAATAAGGGCAGGGAGTAATCGTCGGTGAAAAAAAGATGAGGCACGGACATGGAGCAACTCCTGGCAGTCTTCTAGCAAGAGGGGCTCATGAATAAATCGAATACACACGAGAATGAGAAGGATCTAGAGGCTGTGCAGGTATAGGACTATACAGTTGAGGATAGCTTAAAGGAATTAATAAGTGCTACCTATACCAACAAGATGCATCTACTTTTCAGTAGCCTACCACTTAAGAACTCCACAGTTAAGCATTGCTTAACTTGGAGTAATTATGGGATGTGTGACCTCTTGGGAAGTTTCTCAAGAAGCAGGTGAGTGAGGACAAAACACGCTAAAAAGTCTTGTGTTGGTTTGTAGGGACAGCTATCAATCTGAAAGTAGCCAGGCATTACATTTATGTTTTCCCAACTACTTCCCAATTTTGTAGGAAGTATGGATCCATATAGAGTCAAGAGTAGTTATTATAACTTAGACAAACCCTAGGTTGCTTTTTTATTTATTGTCAACTGTGTTAGACAAACCCTAGGTTCCTTTTTTATTTATTATTAACTGTGTTTTATTGTGAGTGATGGTAAGATACTCCATCATCTATGTAAAAGTGATTTCAAGAACAAAATCACCTCACTCCTTTATTTATTTCTGTACGCATGATTGTTTGTGGTTGGTACTTGAAGATGGTGACGTTTCCCATCCTACTCAACGAGCTTGATGATTACGTTGATACGGGGGGTCGTATTTTTTTATACAGGGATAGGGAATAGATTTGTAGACACTTACTCTAATTAGGATATTTCTTTATGTATATAATTGGGGATGGCCAGTGTCTTTGACATATTTTTTTTATTTTCCTATATTTTATGATTCCAGTTATCTTTCAGTTTTGGATGTATTCAACATCATAAGTACTTAAAGAACATGTGTCTAGGTTCTAATTATGACTATGTGATATGCTTTATTTTATTTATCTTTTACTCTCATTTTCAAATTCTATTTTAATTAGAATTTATCTACTTTAAAAGTTTAAAAGATGATCACATATAAAATAAACATGAAAAATTTCCTGTAATTTTGTCAACTTAAAAAGCAATCAAATAAAGTTGAGTTGAGTCAAATATGAACGAGTGTCACAAGTTCAATCTCTTTCAATGGTTCATATTCATTCTCTTTCAGAATAGTACTTTGAAAGTGGCATCTAATGTAGGAAATCAACTCATGTGATTTAGCATTAATAAATTCACTTCCTTTTTATATTCCTTTTCAAAGTTAACGATTCGTCTCCATTAATGATTTTGCATTAACAAATAATTCAAAATTCAGTTGTTAAGATGCGAGTTATGCAAATTAGAAAAAGTTGAGCAATGTCAAAAACAATCATCTGTGGTATTAAAACTCATCTTTATGTCCTCTTTGTCCTTGATTTTGAAGCCTCTATCGACTTCTCACTCCTCTTACATCAATCTCATGCAATACCAAAACAAAATGCCAAAAACATGATTTCAAGGAAAGACCAATGTTCTTCTGGTTTGTGATTGTCCTTCTCATGTAAAATGGGTTATCAAATCCCAATTATGTGTGATGAAAAAAGTTAAGATGAGTGAAAAAAAAGGAAGAAAGAATGACACTTTCCATTTCTGGTGAGGATTATGGTGTGGGATGAGAATTGATAATAGGGGGGTGAATGATTGGACATGTTAATTTAGATCAAAAGTGGAAATGGTGGACTGGGTAAAGAGTAGGGAGGATGTAATAGAGAACAGAAAGGCTAGATGTAATAGAAAATAGAATTGTAGAGAACTTGACAAATAAGCAAATATGCTAACGTGGTAAATAAAGATATTAACAAACAAATTGATCTATGGTGCTAATTGAATTTACAAATAAGTTGTGATGGCCTAATAACTGCACACCCCTAATGATATATATATATATATATATATATATATATATATATATATATATATACTATGTATATGTGTATGTATGTGTATATCTATATGCATAAGTATATGTATATGTATATGTGTATATATGCATATATAAACATATACATATACATATACACATGCATACACATATACATACGTACACACACACACATACACACATATATATATAAGGAGCAACTCCTGTGAGAACATGAGAACAACTAATAACAACTCTTAGATCAAGATTAAATATAATAGACCATTGAGATTAAAACTATATTAAGAACACTTCTCATGAGACTACCAATTTTGTTGCCACATCACCACCGCTACAACCATCACCCTTATCCCAACACCATCACCAATTTCGCCACCTCCACCACTACTGTTGTCACCACTCCCACCACCATCTCCAATGCCACCACTAATGCCCCCACTATCGCCACTTCCACTCCTATCGTCATTATCCCTACTATTACTACTGTCTCTATTGTAACCATTACTGTCAGTAAACCCCATCGTTGCCACCACTACCGTCGCTACAGTCTTACCATCGCCCCCATTGTCTCTGTCATGTGGTGGCAACGGTTGGGGCGGTGATAGGCGTGCGGTGGCAGCATCAATGGCAATAATGGGTGTGGCAACAATGGTGGTGGGGGGCAGCATCGATAGTGGCGATGGTGGTAGTGATAGTCAAGTGGGGGCAATGGTGTTAAGGGTGGAGACAGCAACAACAATGACATTGCTGGTCTCATAAGAGGTGTTTTTAATATGATTTTAATCTCAATAGTTTATTAGTTGTAAACTTGATCTAAAATTTACTATTAGGTGTTCTCATGTTCTCACATAAGCAAATGTTCTCTCAAGAGTCGCTCCCCATAAATACATATTTATATGCATACATGTATGTATATATATATTCATACATACATGTATGTATGTATATATATATACATATATATATATATACACATACATACATACATACATACATACATATGTACATGTATGTATATATATATATATGTATATATATACATACATACATGTATGTGTGTATGTATATACATGTATGAATATATATGTATCTACATACATATACATATATATATGTATATACATACATATACATATATATATGTATATACATACATGTATATACATACACCATACATGTATACATGTATATATACATATATGTGTATATATGTGTATGTATATATACATACATACATACATACATAAATATTATGTAGGTATGTATCTATGTATATATATATATATATATAGAGATATACATGTATGTATGTATACATATATATATACATACATACATGTATACATCATGGATTACATATATGTATGTATATATATATCTATATATATATATATATATATACTTATATGTATTTATGTATGTATGTACTATATATACATTTATATATATATATATATATATATAAATATATACATATATGTATCTATATACATACATACATACATCCATCCATATATATACATACATATATGTATGTATTATATATATATATGTATGTATGTATGTATGAATATATATACACACACACACATATATATATATATACATATATGTATTTATGTATGTGTATATATATATATATGTATGTATGTAATATATATACATTTATGGATATATATATATGTATGTATGTATATATATGTATGTATGTATGTATGTATATATATATGTGTGTATGTATGTATGTATGTATATACAAAGGGAGCTTTAGTTCTTGCTTGGAAGTCGTGCAAAATAACACAAAAAACAGGGAAACAAATTGGCATGTTTAGGACAAAATGTGATGATTTCTTCTTTTTTTTTGCATTGTTGTTTTTGAAAATGCCTTATGATTCCTATTGAGTTATTAATGGTATTGGGTTTGAAATTAGAAATGGAAGAAGGAAACAAAAGAGATGTTTCGTTTGTTTACCAACATTATTATGACAATGCTATTGTTTTTGTTGTTTTTTGAGGAAAAGAAAAAAGAGAAATATAATGAAATTACATCCTACTACTGTTAGAAGTCATTGATACCATGCCAATACTCATCCTTGTGCTGCCATCTCTTCTTTGTGCAACACTTCCCACATCAAACCCATAAACCTCGCTTGTAGACCAATCAAATGTGACCATAAGTTAACTCTCTCTTTGTGTTATCAATAAAACTAATTCTCTCATCTCTTTTGTCAAAACATATATATTCCACAACCCTTACTTGCATGTTCATTGCCTATATGATTTATTTATTTATTTTTGTTTTTATTAGAAATTGAAAGTGACAAATATTATTTATACGATACTTTTTGCAATAGTATTTTTTTCTATCTCTCTATCACATCGCTCATTATTTCATGAATCTCTCTTCCCTTTTATTATTTCTTATTTTTAAAAGTTTCTTCTTTACTTTTCTCACATCACAAATATTTTTTATTTTTTTCACTTCATGGTTAAGATAGTGTATTTTTTTATTATTTAAATTTTACAATTAATTAGCTTAAGATAACTAAATACACTAACTTAATTATTATTCTTTTATATAAATATTTATAAAATTATAGATTTCTTTGATCTAGCTAAATAAAGATTGAATGTTTTCGTAAAATTCCAATCAAATTTTTAGAAAATTATAATTATGAGAAATGATGAGAAGTGTGTTATATTGTCATGTGTGATTGGTACCAATTGTATGATGTTATAGTTAGTATTGAGTAACTGATAATTTGAAATTGTATTCAATTAGTAATTATATATTAATTTATAATTAATAAATTGAATATAATTGAAATGTCAATTATAAAAAATAATAAATGGTACGTAATTATTATTAACTATAATGAACAGAAAAGGAAGTTTTTTGACCAAAACTATAATGTTGTCACAATTTGCGTTGAGTGACATAAATTAAAATTGTATTTAATTAGTTATTATATATTAATGATTATATTAATTTGTAATTGAGAGACTAAATTTAATTAAAATGTCAATTATAAAAAATAATAAATAGTACGTAATTATTTTTAATTTTAATCAGTAGAAAAGGAATTTTTTTTGACCAAAACTATAATGCTGTTACAATTATTATTGAGTAACATAAATTGAAATTTTATTTAATCAGTAGTTTTATATTAATGATTATATTAATTTGGAATTAAGAGTCAACATTTAATTAAAGCATAAAATATGGGAAAATAATAAATAATGCATAATTATTATTCATTACAATCAACAAAAAAGGGAATATTTTTGACTAATTATTATAACGTTGTTACAACTTGCATTGGGTAACATATATTTAAATTGTATTTAATTAGTAATTTTATATTAATGGTTGTGTTAATTAGTAATTAAGAGACTTCATTTAATTAAGACGTAAGTTGTGGAAAAAATTAATAAATACTAACAATTATTAATTATAAAAAATATATAAAACAATTTTTTTTGGAAAACCTAAAAATCTAGCCTTATATGTCAGTTGAATTCATAAATTTTTCCTCTCCATCTAACACAAAGAAAATTGAATTTATAAATAATGTGTTACATATTTGTAAAAAAATAACCATGTTACATATTTGATCAATTTTCCAATTTGATAAAATGTTGACACAAACTGCCTTATAATTTAATTGAAGAGAGATACACTCTAATAACATTCCAATAAATGTTAAAAAAAATTATGAGGTAGATAATAAGGTAATGTTTATATAGAATAGTAAAATATAATATTTTAAAAAGATTAAAAAGGATTGCAATACAGTTTATTTGTATATGTAATTGCTAAGAGACAATAACATACAATGTACTTCTAACTTTGATTTGCAACACATGATGACAGAGACAACATCTAAGAATTTCAATACTTCGCTCCTTAAAATTACATAAATACATATATATATATGTGTGTGTGTGTGTGTGTGTGTGTGTTTGGGGTTTTGGGGGGGGGGGGGGGGGGGGGGGTGGGATCAAGTTACTCCAAGAGTAACATTCCACTCAATAATTCGTGGTATATATTTAATTTCAACAATCTCACTATTAAATTAAAGGATTTTGTTAAGTAGATCAAGTCTACAAATTTTTATAAAGTTTCAAAATATTGATACTTCACTAAACAAATCAAATTAACATATAATATACTTTTCTAAATTATAAGTAAATGTTATTAATAAGATTAACTAGCTACAGATATTTAATTTATCCAAAGTTTAGTGTGCATGATTGTTGAGATAATATAAAAATATTCAACGGTTGAATCGTTGGAATTTAATATATATCATGAATTATTGAGTAGAGTAACTCTACCAAGATTTACTCTTGAAGTAACTTATATACATACATACATATATATATATATATATATTCATCCATTCAAATAAAGATGCATTTATTTTTAAATAATTTTGTGAGTTAATCTTTTCTTACACTTTATTAAATAAAAAGTAATAGATATATTTACAAAGAAACTCACTTCAGAAATAAAAAAGAATAATGGCTCTAGGAGATCTTTCTACTTTAATATGTAACTTTTTGAAACCATATTTGGTTTGCTCCAATATAAAGTCTATTGTTATACTCTTTGGAATGTAATAAAGGAATCCCTATTAAAAATAGAGTTTAATGGTCATGTACTGTCAGTGTAAAAAGTTTTACACTGTCAACTAATCAAAAATAACCATTAATATGACTTTTAAAGTATTTGTTATAAAAGTCAATAAACTTACAATAAATGGTGATTTGTGATTGGATGACAGTATAAAACTACTTTACATTGTCAGTGCATGACCTTTTTTCTCTTAAAAATATATAAAAATAATTTAGTATTCATTTTAAACTATTTTCACAATCTTAGTAATGAAAAGTAACATATTCTTCTTTTAAATACTAAGGTTATTCACTTTAGTTAGGAAGTGGTAAAATGTGAAAGCATGAGAATGCCATATAATTTTGTTTTAATTATATATATTTATTCCTCTACCTTATAATCATGATATCTTTTATATTCAACCATACAATCGTTGTTTTTGTTTTGAACACATATTACTTTACTTTGTTCAATTTTATTTGTACACATGTATACATCTTTTTCATTTTTAGTTAAATTATTTACATCATTCTTAAAATGAGCTATAGATAGATATGCCAAAAACTATTCTAAAATCATTTCATCTTCTCTCATGAATCATCTTCCTTACGTGACACACTAAAATTTCAAAGTCCTTTCTTCTACTTCTTTTCAAACACCTTTGTTTCCTCTCACTACTTACTGTCCATTTCTCGTCACAATTTTTTCCCTCCAAAATGCCAACGTTTCAGTTTCCTCTCTCGGTACCTCCCTCCCTTTTCAACCTCCTTCCTTGTTTACTATTTTGTTTCCCTTTTCCTTCCCTCCCTCACTCTCATTCATATGCATAGTAAATCAATTATGGCATTGTCAGATCCAATGATGCGTTACTCCGACACTCATCGCATTGTCCTCCTCATCGATCTCGCCCCACTACACAAAATCGTTCTTAGAAATCCTCTTTTCTTTTTCTCCACTTTCTTAGTCTCTCTTCACCTTCAAACTCTTCCTCTCCTTGCTCTCCTTGAAGTTCCACCCCTTGCTCCCCAACCCCTCCCTCTCCTTCAACCTCCTTTCCTCCACCCTCCTACACCTTTCCCACACCTTCTCCTCTCTCCCAACCTTTTTCCACCCTCCACACCTCCCACCTCACCAAATCCTTCTCCCAACTCCTCCATGACCACCCTTGGTTATGAACCCCAAAGTGGATCTTAGATTTCAACAGCCTCAAATTTTTCCAAATTGAATCCATAAAAACAAAATTTAAAAAAAAGAGAAAATGGAAAAGAAAAGGAATGGAGGAGATGCCACAATCAGTTCATGATTGATGAGTCAATGAGGATTCACCACAAAGAAATTGTTCTTTGATAAGAATCTAATGGTTCAATCCAAGAACCTAGAGAGAACACTCTCTTAGCAAAAATGCTATCAATTCCTTAATTTATCAAAAGTGTCTACCTAGTGCCCATAGGGACCTATTTACACTAACACTAAAAATAAGGCCCAAATACTAACAAGCCCAAAGCAAGTCATAATAGGTTTCAACATAGTCAACTAAAAAAATAAAAGCTAACAACTTCATTAAAGCCGAACAAAGGCCCAAAATAAAAGTGCTCAAAAAATGTAAGGAAATCCTAATCTAAAACTTGGCTCTAATTTATTATCTTCAAGCTTCCAAGGCCCTTTTCTTCCTTCCCTATGAATGTGTTAAGCCTGCCTCTTACCAAGTTCCTCTTGAATCTTCCTTCTCCTTCTTCTAGTTATAGGACCTTCCATGTCTATCTCTTCTTTCTTGAAGTCCTTGGATAGTCCTTTATCACCTGGGAACACCCAAATCACTCACCCTGCCTGTTCCCCCTAATCTACTCCTCCTCTTCTGCCCTTTTTCATATCCTTCACCTTTCTCGCCTCATGCATCAATGCTAACACCAATATCGTCGTGGATATGTCCTCTTTTTGTAAGTTCTCTTTGATTTTTGGCAATGTAAGTTGAGCATTTGCTTCAAGAGGAATTCACTTTAGTTGGATTAGTATTGATAACGAGATGGAGAGAACTGAGAATGATGAGGCTAGAGAATTATGTTGTTTGCTCTTTGAATTTAGTTTTGCTTGGTTCAGCTCTTTTTCCTTTTGACTTGGTTTAACCGAAAATTGGGTTTCTTGGGGTTCTAGTTTGTTGTTCTTCTAAGGATGTTAATGTTCGTGCACAATTGAGTCTTTGGATCTTGGATATGAATGGGAGTCCCATGGAGTACAACTTTTGTGATCTTGAGTTTATTGATGTGAAGGTTAATTTGGACGCAACAAATTTGCAAGTTGGAGGTTGTGAAACGAGGGAGAGGTTTTGGAAGGTGTGTTTGGAGGGAGGTCGAAATTGGAGGTTAAGATTGTGTGGAGGTGTGAGGCTTTTGTTGAGTTGGGGGAGCGGTTGTCTGATTCAATTCTAGTCTATGAGGTTTTTGGGGGATCCAAGAACAAAGAGAAGGGGGGATTGGGATGATTTTTTTTCAGATAGATGAGGTTCTTGAGCTAGTTGCAAGTGAATTTAGTTACGAGTGGCAGCGAAAACCGGTGCCAGATTGGGAAATGCTGTTGAGTTTTCTTTATAGGGAAGGTTGTTGGGTGTTGGTGTTTGTTTACCAATGGCAAAGGGGGTTCATGTATCAGTGTTCTGAGACATTTTACTGTATTTACTGCTCTCTTGTCTGTTTTAGGGGATACACATGGGGCTTGTAGTTTTGGTGAAGCAAATGTGGGACAATATGTTAGGATGGTGGATGATGAGATCAGATTTGCAAATTTAACATGGAGGAGGATTTGTTGGATTGTCAAGGTAAGAAGAGTGCGATGGGAGAGAAAGAAAATGATGGATTTGATTACACTTCGAAACCTCACATGGAGCTTGTTCCGTAAGTCAGTGTATGATCAATTCGAGACAGATTTGCTTGAGGTTTATTATGCCATGGAAGGTAGCAAGTCTAAAAAGTTGAAATTTTTGAAATGCAGGATGAAACAGATGAAAAAATCTGGTTGTTCAGGTCTAATTTTGTTAGAAAATCCAACCCAAATCTGATAGTTGTAGGAAAGGCTAACTGTAAATTGAATGACTTACCTCACAATGGTGAACAGCCAATCTCCTCATTTGCCTCGGCCGAAATTGACCCTGAGCCGGAGGCTTCTAGAATGCAGGAGCAGGATGTGCTAGACTTTAGGTCAGAAACATCTGAAACATTTTTCAATAATGTTGCCGACAGGATCAATCGGGGAAGTGAATCTGAAGTCGTAGACATGGGGGCCTTGGCAGAGTAACTTGTAAATTCATCTATACTGGCTTTGTCAGAAGGTTGGTAGGGAAATTATTTCTAAGAGTCAGTCTCCTTTGAAAGATCATAATGTTTGTGATAGCATGATTGCATCTGAGCTGATAAAACTTCTATTAAGGGAGCCCAAGGAGATAGCTGCAAAGCATAAAAGCCAAAATCCATCCTCTAAGTCTCAGGTATTTGATTCGGGACCTGCTACACCTATTACAGAACATGTAGTTAGATAGTATCCTTTTATAAAGTTTCCCTTAATTTTTGCATGTGATGCGTTATTTGTTATTTAGTTCTAATCATGGTTCTAAATTACGATTGCAGTCGAGGTTGCAGTTTCATTGTGATCTTTGACAGTGCAAGAAATTGCAAAAAAATGCAGCCAATGCAGCTGCAATTGTAGTTACGAGCAGTTGAGTAAAAAAACCTTTACATTGTGCATTCAGTTGCAGTTAATTTCGAACTTACTTCTAATCATCTGTAGTTATGGGAACTTATATTCCATGTTTTTCGTTTTTCCTTAGTGAGCATTAGGTATGAACTGCAGATTTTTTTTTGGATGGAGATTTTACAATCAGAGGTTGGAAGTGGAGTTGAGGATTCCTGGAAACAGAAGTTTGTAAAACAAACATGTCTGCTTTTAGAGAACATTCAGTGTCACATGGAAGTGGGATTCTTTGGTGATTGGACTCTTGAAAAATATGTGACAAAGATCATCAAACACAGATGCAACTTTCTACACCGTAACTGAGATGTTTTAGATTAGATGTTGATTGATGTTTCTTCCGAAAAGTTATAATGTGCTTTAGCACAAATTATGGAGTTTTCTGGAATTAGTAGCTTCTATTTAGAGTGTGAACAATAACTCAATTTATTTTCATTTGCTGCAATTGTGCTAATAAATAGCATTTTTATGCTTGCTTGCCAGTTTGCTATGTACCAGAGATGGAGTTGAAAATGATTTACCTAAAACGTTACTTTTATATGAAAATAACTACTTTTTCTGAGTTATAGCAAAATACCTTTCATTTTATCCCTACATCTATTTGTCCAAACTCCAAACCAGAAATAAGAAAAAATTGTTATGAGTTTCTTTTCATGTGTTTATCTTTTTCCATGGAAACAATGCAATTAAGTTCGCATTGCATGAAATAGAGAAACCTTGCTGACTTATGATAGTGAAATCCCTAAAATTCAGGTATTCTCTCACTCTTGAAGATGTGGTTCAGAAAATCTAGAACAAAATGAACCTGCTGCTGTTTGCTGATGAGGATTTGAACAAAAAAGCATACAGGGATGAGGTAGGTGAAAATGATGTCAGTAACCAAACTATTTCAGCAGAAAATGAGCCCTTTCAGTTGCAGAAGGATGGCAGTGGAAGATTCCAAAGGTTTGTAGATGGTGACCATGATAAAAAACTAATTGAAGTTAAGGAGAGGAGAGAGAGGGCACGAAGATTTTCATCTTTTACAAGTTGGATGCCTGTTTTGCATAGAGTTTGGGCCCCAAAACAGAAGGGTATGAAACCCAAAACAGATCCGCTTCAAAGGGTGCCAAAAAGGAAGGTGTGAGAAAGGGCAAGCTATGGCACTGTATGTGAGACCCTATTGATAGGGAATAAGCGTTCAAGCCCAGGGACAAGGGGTTCAGATGATGACAATGGCCCGGAGGATGGGAGTGAACCAAGTGGCTCAGTTTCTAAGGCATTGTTCAAGGATGATCTTTGATGTGAGTAAACCATGCTAGACTTCCATAGAGAAATAGTATATGCAAACTTTCAGAGCAGAATAACTCTTGACAGGTGCTTCAGTGTTGGACCACAAACGATGGAATGTAAATGACTGGATTTGGAGTTAAATTTGCTTTCCCAGTGTTCTCGTTACTTGTATACTAACATGATCAATTGATTCACTACATTATGATTTTTTAATGAGTATATTATTCATTTGCTTAACAAATGAGAACCATGTTTTATTCAATTGTCAAGTCTTTATCCTTACAGCTTCTAAACTTTTTTTGTGAACCCGTGTTTTTTTACGACTCCACTCCATTGGGATGCATACTTAGTAGGTAAGCATGTTAAAACAGTTCTTTGTTCCTTGCAATGAAATACAATAAAACAGTTCTTTGTTCTTTGTGGATACCTATCATTTCTATCACATGTAAATGAATCATAAATCATAAGATGTACTTTGTATTCTGCATCTTCTGGATGCTCTTCTTTACTTCATTCAATCTATTTAGAATTTTCTACAACATATGTCTCTGAAGTCTGAAAGTCTAAGTCAATTTAAAGTTTATCTGGAACATTGGTCTTTGATTCATATATAAGAGAATGTCAAATTGGTATCAAAATTTGTGATAATATTCCTATCAGGCATTAGTTCCTCTTTATCTTCAGAATATGCAAAAATATGTATGGCCTCTAAAGATCAACATGTTTTGCTTGTTTACACAACAAATTATCCTAATTTACTCTTATTTTATCTCTTTATTTGCAATCCTCTGAGTATGAGATAATCAAGAGATGTGGCAAATTGAGTGAATCCCTGAATGAATTGTAGAAAAGACTGCTATTTGAAACCTAGGATTGAATCATGTGTATCAAGCTTCAAGAATCTGATGCCGATGAAATAGAATAATTATGATTGTAGTATTGTTGCTGCACTTGATTGTTCTCTTACTGGTAAAGGGATTAAGGACAGAATGGATTGAAAACCCAGGAAATATTGATGTTTATGCTCTAAATTTAATTGACCTGAGTTAGACTTTAAAATTAACAATAAAAATTACATATTTGTTGATATGGTTTGGACTTGACTTGTCAGGAGCTCACTAAGGCCAGAAGTTATATATATTAAGCTCAAGAAATTCAATTAAATTTTCAAACTATCTTGCTCAATCTTTGATAATTAAACATTGCTGCAGTTGGAACTAGGGGCACCAAATTGAAAATTCTGCAAAACTCATAAAGGAGCCAAGATGTAACTTGAGGCAAAAAGGTGAAAACTTTGCTCACACAAAATGAAAGGAAAAAAAGACCAAGGCAGAGTTTTTGTTCATTTTAGTAATCACCTGTTTTTAAGTCCGCCAGAGGGGAGAAGGCTAAATTTGTTCCATAAATTCTGCCATTTCTTCTGCTCTTCATGATTATAAAATACACTTAAACAGAAACTGTTGATTCAAGCTGGATTTTTCATGGCCAGAGAGGCCAATTACAATGTCACAAAATGTATACATGTCATGTCAATTCTCATTGACTCAAAGTTTTGCTCTCTTAATTACTTTATATGTTCTATTATTTTATGTTTCACCTCAGTTATTGTAAACATAATTCTAAATGATAAAAATCTTGTTTTGGATGGAAAGAATATAAGTTAAACATCCATCTGCTCCTGTATTTTTGCAGGTAGTTAGTAGCTTATGCTAAATAGGTGACATTTTGTAATTTTTTTAAATAATAAAACAGGGGATTACACAAAAAAGGAGTCAATATTATGTATGTAACTATCTGATGGATGCCTTAGGAGAGAGGTGTATCTCCAGTGAATTTCAGTTGGCTGGGCTTGAATATGGATATTTTCAGGGGTTTTCTTCTCTTCCACCAGCTTTTGCTGATGAATTATTTAGTTCTGATCTGTAAGACAAGGTGTCTTTGCATCATCTTAGCCAAGTTATGACAACACTGAAGACACCTGTTATGGTGGATAACTCTTTGAGCTTAGGTCATAGCTTGCTTCAGATACAGTGTGTTGATGGCACCTCTCTCAGGGACACTTCCCTCCTTGACTGGGAGTTCTTTCCACTCTCTCTGGCCTTTCTTAACACTGGAGAACAATATTTGGTAAAAGCTTGGAAGAGTTGATTATTTCAACTATTTCATTACTACTGTTTTTTTCTATTTTAATTTTCTTTTCGTTTATCTATTTAATTTCTTGTCGCATATTTTTACATTATTTCACATTCATTTAACTTCTTAGCTGTATTTATCCTTGCTATTACTTGTTTTTTTTTTTTAGGAATTTTAATTGTTGATTCCCTAGAAACCCAATTATCAGATTAGCACATAAGAATGATCACTAATTTAGTAAAAATCAGCAAACTGTTTCTTGAATGTGAGATTTTAGCCACAAAAAGGGGTTTTGGTACATTAATTAAAATTCATCCCTTTCCTTCTTGATCAGTGATTCACATTGATTATATATTTCAAAACTTGACTTACATCCATTTTGAGGTGTTTTTCATTGTTTGTATGCTTTAAATGATAAAGGCATCTTAGGTAATAATTTTCTTTCAGGCCAGAGTATAGTGGCATATTTTTTCCCTTTTGTACCCCACTTTGAGCTTATTGCAATTACCAAAGAGAAGTTTATTATCCTTGGTACCTTCTGCTTCAAAGTTATATTAAACTAGATATGGATCCGATTGATGCCCGGGTAAAAAAGTGATTTATTTCCCTTTCCAAGACTACTGAAAGTGATGTATGTCACGGGTTGTTAACAATTAATAACAATTATTCATATAAAGTGTACTGGTAGGCATATCCAAGTAATCACCACGAAGATTGGAGAGTGATCGACTATTAGAACGTACGGATTTCCAATCCCATGGTTTACATACCATTGGAAGATTCAGTTAACATATTATTTCATCACTTGATGTGTTAGTTTTAGATGTGATTTCCTTACACCATGCAATGTAAGCTTATTAATGAAATTTTTTTTATCTTCACATTGAAATAATATTTACAACAATAGTATATATATATATATATACACACACACACCCTTTTTGTAGATATTTTTACATCATTTAGTTAAGTCTTGTTTAAACATATCTTTCTCATTATAAGTTTTAACATATGAATAAACAATATGTTCATAATAATATATGAGTGAACTATAATCTGAAGTTTTGCACATTATCTGTTTTAATATCTATATTTTTGAAACTCAATTTTTAGTGTCACATTCTTTATTAATTTAAATACCTACTAAAAGTAAAATTTAAATGCACCAATGAGAGAATAAATAAATTATGCATCAAAAAAAGAATAAATAAACTGAAATAAATCAAGATATTTAAACCCTGTTTAATTTGTGCAGTCTTTCTAGTAGGACTTGAACCTTTGCATAAGCTGAATCACGTAATAGAATGAAGTTCTTTGTATAGTAAACTTATTTTGAAGAAAAAACATTTACAATTAAACACAACCAAAAGGAAGATAACTCATGATAGAAGATGAAATGATCTTGGAATAGGTTTTCATATATACCAACAGCTCTTTTTAAGAATGATGTAAATAATTTAACCAAAAATGAAAAAGATGCATATATGTGCCCACATCAAATTGAACAATGTAAAGCAATATGTGTTCAAAACAACAACGATTATGTTGGATATCGAAGATATCATGATTGTAAGGTGGAAGCATAAATGAAATAAAATTTTGGGGCATTCTCATACTTTTTCATTTTGCCACTTCCCAACTAAAGTGACTAGCCTTAGTATTTAAAAGAAAAATATATTATTTTTCATTATTAAGATTGTGAAAATAGTTTAAAATGAATATTGAATTATTTTTTCATATTTTCAATAAGGACTCCTTTATTGGGTTATGAAGAGTTTAACAATAGACTTTATATTGGAGCAAATCAAATATGGTTTCAAAGAATTACAAAGTTAAAATATCTAGTAGAACCATCATTTTTTTTAAGTGAATTTGCTTGTAAAATATATCTATTATTTTTTATTTAATAAAGCGTAAGAAAAAATTAACTCAAAAATTATTTAAAAATAAATACATCCTTACTTGAATATGGATGAACTCATTTTAAGTAACTTTTTTTTCTATCATTTTACTTATTATATGACTTTGAATTCAAATACACACACACACACACATATATATATATATATATATATCATTTTAAGGAGCGAAGTATTGAAATTATTATATGTCATCTCTATCATCATGTGCTACAAATAAATGTTAGAGGTATATTGTATGTTATTGTCTCTTAGCAACTATATTTTTTTTGGTAGAGACCATAAGTGTCTTCCACTGGAGGTGATCTTGCTCAAGTTGGCAGTTACATAACTTCATATGCAAGACTTGAACTCGAGACCAATGGTTAAGTTAGAATATCCCCCACCAATTGATCTAAGCGCTTGGTGGTTTTTTAGCAACCACATATACAAATGAATTGTAATGCAATCTTCTTTATTTAATCTTTTTTAAAACGTTTTATTTTAATATTCTATTTAAACATTGTATTATTATACACATCATAATTTTTTTAGACATTGGTTGGAATGTTGTTAGAGTTGTATCTCTACAACTACATTATAAGGCAATTTGTGTCTTATCAAATTGAAAAATTGATAAAGACATGTACCATGGTTATCTTTTTCCCAAATATGTAACATTATTTATAAATTCAATAGACATATAAGGCTAGGTTTTATGTTTTCCAAATAAATTGCTTTTATGCTATAAATAGTTAATATTTATTACATATAATTTCTTATTTTTCCCATAAAGTACGTTTTAATCAAATTTAGACTCTTAATTGCAAATTAACATATTCATTAATATATAACTATTAATTAAAGACAATTTCAATTTATGTTACTTAATACTAATTGTAATAACATTATAATTTTGGTCAAAAAATTTTCCTTTTTGTTGATTATAATTAATAATAATTACATACTATTTATTATTTTTTCTCATAACTTACATTTTAATTAAATTCAATCTCTTAATTACAATTTGATAAAATCATTAACATATAACTACTAATTAAATACAATTTCAATTTTTGTTACTCAATACTAATTGTAACAATATTATAGTTTTGGTCAAACAAATTTCCTTTTATGTTGATTATAATTAATAATAATTACATACAATTTAATATTTTTCTATAACTTACATTTTTATTAAATTCAATCTCTTAATTATAAACTAATATAATAATTAATATAGTATAATTACTAATTAAAAACAATTTTAAATTATCAGTAACTCAATAGTTACTCAATACTAACTATAACATCATATAATTGATACCAATCACACATAACAACATGACCTACTTCTCATTACTTCTCATAATTACAATTTTCTAAAAATTTGACTTGATTTTTACTAATACATTCAAGCTTTATTTGCTTAGAAAGTAAACTATAATTTTATACATACTTTATATAAAAGAATAAAAGAATTAAGTTAGTGTATTTAGTTATTTTAAGTTGCTTAATTGTGAATATTCAAACAATAAAAAATACATATTTTAATCCTAAAGTGGGAAAAAAATAAAAAATATTAGTGATGTGAGTAGAGTAAAAAAAAAATTTAAATAAGAAATAAGAAAAGGAAAGAATAGAGATTCATGAAATAATAATAAAAAAATACATATTTTAATTCTGAAGTAGAAAAAAAAATAGTGATGCAAAAAGAGTAAAGAAGAAAATTTTAAAAATAAGAAATAAGGAAAGAAGAGAAAAAAGATTCAGGAAATAATGAGTGATGTGGTAGTGAAATAGAAAAAAATATATTGCAAAACATGTCGTATAATAATATAACTTTTGTCACTTTCAATTTCTAATAAAAACAAAATTAAATAAATAAATAATCATATAGGCAATGAATATGCTGGTAGGGGTTGTGGAATATGCATGTTTTGACAGAAATCACCACATTTTGTACTATACCTGCCAATCTGTCCCCTTGGTTTCTGTGTTAGTTTGCATGACTTCCAAGCAACAACTAAAGCTCCCTTTGATGCTTGTGGTGGACAAAGAAAGAAATCATGTGGCCATGGCCGAAGCAAGTATAGAGATATAGACATTTTATTCAATTTTCTCAGTAGGAACTATCATAAGGCTTGTATCAAAGAACTATAGGCACGATGAAGTAGAAGTGATTGGTGTTGCATTAACAATTTGTCTAAAAGCATGGAAAATTTAGGTGCTGAGATTTTTTGGAACCATTTAAATAATAAATTAGAGGAGGGTGCCACATAAGCAAAAAGAATGATATGGACGAATGACTGCTTTCTAAAAAGGCTAAAGTGGCAACATCAAAATCCACATCTTAGACTTTATATATTATAAATAGATAAATAGATTTCAAACTTCCATCTGGTGCCCTTGGATTTTAAACATAGCAACTTAAGTGGAAATTTTATTTTAGGGATTGATATAAAAAATGAAAATATTTGCTTCCTTAGTTCAAAAATACTTGATTAAAAAAAATGGAAGGAAAATCAGAAAAAAGAGAACAAAATTGTGCATATATAAAAAAAAAATGTTGATGTTGTTGAAAGAAGAAAGAAGAAATTTAGTATCCACTGTATACTTATATTTGGTTTTTTGCTTTTGGTTGCTTGGTCTAATGTTTTAAGGGATGTGATTCATGATTGTTATTTTATATACCCCTTTGTGCTCCTTTTTCCTTCTATATTATACCTGATTTTTTATTCCCCTTGCCCCGCTACAACTTGTAACGACCTTTTGACCTTAAATTATACATCAGTTCTTATTGTTGCAGAGATGTGGTTTATGGTCAAGCCTATGGTAATATATTTTCCCTGTGAATAATTGACATTTGGGTGAGTGGTCCCTTATTTCGTAGTGAACTTGATTTTAGGATAATTTAGCCTTTGATTAGGTGTACTGGTGATCATCTCTAATTCATGGCTAGTCATTATCTATTGGTGGGTTCTTCCAATTGATCATTCTTAATTTCTCACACATCTTGAGTAGGGACTATTGCTTGAGGACAAGCAATGTTTAAGTTTGGGGGAGTTTGACGCGTGCAAAATATGCATACTATTTTTATTTTGTTTAGTAATTATGAGGACATTATATTTTTTCTATACATGGTTTTTAGCGTTTTATTTGATGTTTTTTTCAGTTAATTACCTTTTTGTTTGTTTAGGTACTTGAAGGAAGAATTTTGCTGTGAAACTTGGTCAAATGAAGGAGCATAACTTAAGGAGTCTACCCTCAAAATCTCAGATATTTGGGAGCTATAAAAGTGCAAATAAGATTTGCGGGGTGCCCATTGAAAAATTCATGGTCGTGATCCACGATTGTAGTGCGTGTCAATTGCTTTGTTCTCATTTGTTGGGGGTCAGAAACTTGCATTTTGGGTAGCCCAAAATATAAAAGAGACCCTTGGGCACATTCTGAATGGTGGAACTGATTTGGAGAGCTGCCTTGACCTCGGAGACTAGGAATGAAAGTTGGAGATCAAAGAGGGTAAGGAGAAGGACAACTTTGGAGATTTAACAAAGACTGCAGCTATTCGAGATCAGAGACTGGTTGGTAATATAACTTTTACTTACATGAGAAAGACAGTCGAGCAGTTGTATAATATTTTAGGAATAAATTTAACTTATTTGGTTCAACCTGTTTAATAATTACCTCCTTGTTGCATGCACGGGGTGATGACTGTTGACCTTGTATTTTCTGGGTTCATAGTATGTCTCACTAGTCTAAACACTATTAGTGCAATAAAGTTGGTTTTTCTATTCTAATTCCATGGATTAAGAAAACTTGTAGTTCTTTATCTATAATTATTTTCTATTTTTAGCACTTTACTAATTAGAATGTACTTGACGCAGGAGTGAAAGGTAGGGACAATAGATAAAAATAGAACTAGGGTTGAAGGATAGGGGTGTCAAAATTAGGCTTCCATTGATAGAAACCTCAGATCAAAAGCTCACTAGGTTACAAGGGAAATACCTAATATTATATATATGAACGAGAAATATAAGTTTATAAGAGATTAAGAAAAATTTTAAAAGTGCTCATGTTTCAAAAAAAAATCTTAAAAATACTGTCATTGAATACAGCTCATAAAAACACCCTCATTTAAAATAACTATTCTAATTCTAACTACATATATGTATACTTACATATATATATATATATATATATATATATATATATATATATATATATATATATTATTTTGTTAGCCATGCTTCCCATATGCCACAATGCCATCAGCTATATTTATATGGCGAATCTTCAACGAACCATCATAATTTGCTATCTGCAATCGATAACAATGATAACAGGTCAAGTTTGTTCAATTGTTTGAAAAAATTATATATTTTTAATTTTTTTAAGATATTATCGAGGGACTAAAAATAAGCATTACCTTATTTGTAGGGATTAAAAACATACATAACCCTTATAATTTTTATTTTTATTTTTTAAAATTCTATACGAATATTATAATACTATGATCATTAGATTTTTTTTGTGTTTTACTATATTTATAATGACTTATATTTTTAAAACATGAAATCTTATGATTTGAAATTTTTATCTCATGTTAACTTTAATATGGTATATATGCTTCCTAGTAATTAGGTTATGAAGAAGAAGAAATGGATTGTCATTAATGTTACTTGTGATTAGAAAACTTTTGTTGGTCATGTTGGTGTTGAAATGGTCAAAGGGTGATGAGAATCTATGAATGAGGAAGAAGAAATGCAATGTCATAAACGTTACTTGTGATTAGAAAACTTTTGTTGGTCACGTTATTGAAAAGGTTAAAGGGTGATGAGAATCTACCAACTAAACATTTCTCTTACCAAATATGGCAAAGCCAAGATTGTCATCATTAAAGTCAAAATGCTTTCTAATGGGTAATGCTTATATTAATATAAATACAGCTCCTTTGGTTCCCATATTCTTATGCTGTAAAAACAGGCAATGCTTAGTCAGTTTGAACTTAGGTTGTAATGCTTACCCAAGTGCATTACAACCAAGCGAATTGAACCATAAAAAATCGAACTGTTTGAAAAAGAAAAAACAAATTGAACCATTTCTTTAAAATAAATTTGGTACATCAAATCATTTTTACAAAGTAGTTTGGTGCACTAAACCGAATCTTTATACACTTTTAAAAAAATTATCATTGATAGACAATACCACACACGACATATCATCAACACACATGACATTTTCATGCCTCCTTCAAACACCTTCAGCTTCATAGACATTTATGTCTTATTTACATTACACATTTTTAATGGGTTGAATATGGTACATCCTTTATTAATAATCTTTTATTTGCAGGCTCAAATGCTTGTAGCAGAAAATAAAAACTCCAATACCGAATGGTTCATATTCTAAGAGCATACAACGATGATGACATAAAGTTAGAGCAAGTGAGCAACACTGATTGTTCTTTCAAATATCATAAAATAAATGTTGATTAATTAGTAAAAGCTTTCACAATAAGTGTGCATTATTTGAGTTCAGTGATCACTCAAGTGTGTTTTACTTGAATTATGGCTTATCTACATTACATTTTTTTAATGGGTTGAATATTATTCATCCTTTATTAATAATTTTTTACTTGCTGGCTCAGACAGAGAATGGAAAACTTCAAGACCAAATAGTTAATCTTCTGAGAGCAAGAAATGACGTTGACCTAAAATTAGAGCAAGTGAGTATCTTTGATTGTTCTTTCAATTCTTATAAAATACACATTGATTAAATAGTAAATGCTTGCACAATAAGTGTGCATTATTTGAGTTTAGTGATCACTTAAGTGTGTTTTACTTCAATTAGGGCTTATCTACGTTACATTTTTTAATGGGTTGAATAGTATACATCTTTTATTAATAATTTTTTATTTGCAGGCTCAGACAGAAAACAGAAAACTTCAATACCAAATAGTTCATCTTTTGAGAGCATGCAAGGATGCTACCCTAAAGTTAGAGATTCCAAGAGGGGTGGACCCACAATCAAGTGAAGAGGTCAGAGAAAGCAACATGGACTATTCTCAAAGGGTGAAGAAACTAAGGGCAGTAGCAGCATCAAAAGCCATTAAAGGGTCAATAGCAGTTGCATAATTAATGATTGGGTTTGGAGTTGATATCCAGCACTGCTACTATTCTGAGGGCTAACAACAAGGCTTGAGAAAGTGCCTATTAAAGTCTTGTGTCAGATTGCTCATGGGAGGGTGGATCAGCTTGATAATAACTTTTTTCTTCAACTAGTTCACATATTATTATACATTGAATGTGTACATACATTGCTCTTTGACACTATTCTATACTTTGTTGTGTAATTCGAGTTTATGATAAACAACTGAAACAGCTACTGGTTTGTATGTGAATGATGAGGAAATGAAGGTGAATTAAAATTCATATAATGGAGCAAGAACACAATTGCTGAAGTTTTGTGAATGATCTTGGCTTATAATAGTTTATATGGCATAAAAGTTATATGCAACAAATTCTGTTATTATACACTAACTCAATTACATGGCACTTATAATAAAAAAATAGTGTTTCTTAGATTACAATATTGTGGCTTGAGCCGTGAAAGTGCACAAAGAATAAAAGAGGAAGCAGGTGGTAGATGAAATATAAATAGGAGCCTTACATTTAATAAAGGAAAGAAAGAAAAAAGAGCTTAATTGAAGAGCTAACTTTCTGTATATGCTACATGGCATTTAATTCATGATTAGAAAACAAAATAAAAGAATTGGCTAATTTTAGAACTAATCTTTTCAAAATTGCATTAGCCTTTGCAGATTATAACAGGCCTTGTAGAAATGAAGAAAATAAGTTAAATAAGTGATGCGTTTTTATGAAATCTTGAAATAAAAGGAAACACAACCTACTAAGAAAAAAAAAGACAAGAAACACTAAATCAAATGCAATATAAAAGGGAAAAAAAACATTAAATCAAATGCAATATATAAAAAATATAAATAAAAATTAAAAAATTATTAAATCAAATCAAAATAGAAATAAAAATAAACATTAAATAAGAAGCAAACATGCAGCTCTTTTAAAATGCAATAGGAAATGCTAGATAAAAAAGGAAATATTAAATCAAATGAATTACACTAGAACATACAAATCTCATTTATTAAATCAAATAGAAATAAAATGAAACACAACCTACCAAAAAAAAAAGAAGGAAACAATAAATCAAAGTTTAATTTTAATAAAAGGGCAGTCTTAATAAACAAAGATAATATTGTCACTACTGTATTAATTACCCTTTAAATACTTTAAATGACAGTACAATATATAAAGGGGAGCACGATGTGAAAGTGTTAAATAACAGTACATTATATTGAATTGTGTATGTTAAAGTATATAGTGTGTGTTACACAGTTTATATTACGACCAGAGTCTCAAGAACACATGAAAGTGGTTCTATATTCACCACAAAAAAATAAATGAAAGTGATTCTATCAATTTTTAAATTATTGTAGAATGAGTAACAATTATAAATAAACATAGCTTCTGAATCTTGCTCGAAGGCTTTTCCTTCTAAATTAGCAACCTTTCCTCTTGGATACTTGTTTAATCTCAGGTGCAGCTCATAAGAAATGTCCCAACTCCAAGCTTAAGTTACAACTGAGAAAAAAGAAAGAAAACAGAAAGACTGAATTTGATAAAGTAATGGAACTAGGAGTGAAAAAAAAAAGGAAAAAATTGTTAACACATATATTTCATTATAAAAAGAAGATATTTAATGCAAATAGTCTATTTGGAAGATAAGTCAATAAACTAATAAAATAATTTTAATAATAAAGTAATAAACAAACACGTTAACAAATGTAAATATGTAATGCGATAATGCGTAATAGAAAGATAATGAATAATTTAGTTTAATTTTAATATGTGCTACAGTAATGCACAATAGAAAGTTTAGAAACCTATATAAAAGAAAGTTACTATATGCAAATTGTGAAAGTAAGCGAGAACATATAACCTGTCACAGCCAATCACATTGACACTTACTCCCACAATTTATTAGATTTATTTTAGTTAAATTATGAGAGATTTTTTTAACTTTAATTATCAAAAATATTTTTTTGAAGTAATTCTAAAATTATAAAACATATGTTCAAGGGAGATGTAAACATCATACATTCCAATGATATACATACATCACTATTATCAATATGATTACTTTAAACCTCTTTATAGAATAAATACATAACCAAAGAAATAAATAATTACCCTTCAAAAAGGACCTAAGTCAGAGCAGTGACTATATACAATCCCACCTTTATCCTAGAACAGAACATAAAGTGTATACAATAGTACGATGATTCTTCTATGGCATCACCTTCCTTTGAATTATTGCCAGTCTCATCATTGTTGACGTCAGCATCCTCTATCTTCATAATATGCCACGAACACATATACAGAGCAAAGAAACAGAAAGAAAGAAACAAAGCAAAGGAGTGAGGATATATATAACCTCAAATCATTTTCACAAAAGGTTTGTAGGACCAACCTACAACCTATAAAGCAAACAAGTTGTTGGCAAACAAATGCAATTGGAAACTTAGGGTCTAACCTAAGTTATCATAAAACAACCCAAACTTTTACAATACATATGGATCCATACCCCCACTGATGATTCTCATCAATCATCATCTATCCTGGGAAGTGATTGGGAGCTGGTATCCCCTCATCATGGTACCAACATCATCATTATCATCATTTTTCCTAAGAAACGAGTGCACAGCTCCTTAGGGGTATACACTACTCCAATCTTGGTGATGCTGAACAGTTGTCAGGGTTATTAAGTCAGTTACGTGATTGTCCCGACATCAAGGACGTTACCCTGACCATAGGACTCTCACAACTCAATACTAGTACCCTTTAGAACTTATCAGTGGTCCCTACTTTCATCCCACAATATACCAAATTGTAACTTCCCATTCCACAAGTACACATGCTCTCACAGCATGATCATTAATTCAACAGACTCACCATATTTCATCAGTGCATGTTAGACTCAACAATATTTTACACAATATCATTTCATAATATCCGGTAAAGACTCAATACTTTACACAGTATCTCTTCAGAATATTCGGTAGAGTTTTCTCTACAATTTTGTACTCAACTACCAATACATTTCTAAGTAGGTATTGTCACAAACCTCAAGAACTCAAATATCTCAACTCATCAATCACAAACCTAATTAATTTATTCTTAAATAGTTTAATATAAATCTTTTATAAGTTAAAAAAATACATAACTTATTTTATTTCTTTTTAGTTTTGCATTTTAAATTCATGTAACTAAATTAAATTAACATTATTTACAAATCTAATTATTTATAATTTGGCTATAACTTGTCAAAAATTATTATAATTATTTCCAAAATAATATTTATAATAAATTCTATTAATTTTCTTAAATACTAACAAAATATATATAAAACTTAAATCTTTCTTTACTCAATATCGCTTTGTAAAAATTTACATATTTTTATAACATACTCATGTTGAGAATAATATATAATATTATTATTCTTTAACATACATTCGTTTATAAATATATGATTACGTTTATATACTTAAATATTATATAAAACGTAATATATGATTACGTTTACTAAATTAAATAAATAGTAATATGTTTACAAATATTATATAAAACGTAATATATGATTACATATATAAACCTTATACATAAATCAGAGAAATATATTTTAATACTTTCTCTAAAATAAACTATGCGTTTACAGATTTTGAACGTACATAAAAGATTAGTTTTTTATAATTAGAATTACCGAGTATATATACGTATACATATAAAAATAATATTTTCTATTTTCTATTTCTGTTAAAATCATTTTTATATATATTCCTTATTTTGTTCTAATAGTAATGCATATAAAATTTTATATATCATAAATAATATAATACTGTTTTTAATTATATTACTGTTAGTATAACATAATAATAACAGTAATAATAATAACAACCGAAAATATAAAATGAAATATGAATTTAAATAAATTATTATCAAATCAAAACAGTAGCTATAATATTTTTCAGATCAAATCAGTAGCTATACAACACAATAAACAATCACAAGATCATTATACCAAATATGCAGCCATAGAAATTATCCTAAACAATATATACAAATCAGGAGAAATAGAAACTATATGAGATTTTGGGGCCAAATCTCTCCCACAAGCTTTTGTGTAAATAAAATAGAGAGGTTAATCCCCACTCCCCCCTTACCTCAAAGAGATCTTGATTGAGAGAGGAGAAGGATTTTGGAGAAGAAAACCACCAAGGGAATAAGTCTCTTTGCTTCCAACTACTACCGAAGTGTGGCTTGGTGTGTGTGTTTGAGTAAGAAAATGAAAAGTGAGAGAAGAGGGAGAGAGAGAGAGAGAGAGATGTGCAGTAGAGAGAAGGGTTGTAAGTTAAATAGGATAAGTGATAGAATTTTTTTGTGGTTAATAATTTTTACAATTTGTAATTATATTTGATTAAAAAGTTATGATATTATCCAATTGGGAAGGAACTTGGCAGCCAAGTAAATGAGTTGACATAAAAAAAATCTGATGGTAATTATCTAGTAAAATTAATAGATAATTAGGTAATTAAATATTAAGTAAAATAAATTAGTTTTGGGCTTTTAAATGGTTGTATTAGACTTGATATTATCTATTTGAAACTTTTAGGCTGCCACCTCCTCAGAACCAGCGTGAGAATGCAGCAACAATTTATCCAATATTTTCCAATTATTTTTAAATATAAATTAGGTGTAAAATAGTTTATTTATATATTAATTAAAATAATTAAGTTTGGGCTTTTTAAAGTGATTTTTGGGCTTCTATGAGGCTGGAACGTCCAAGCCCATATAAAAACTGATTTTTTTACAATTTTTTTTCATAATTTTTATTTATTATATAATTTTTAAGAATTACTTTATGCAAAAATGTTAAATAACTTCCTAATAAATCAATTTTATGTCAAATAAATACCATTTTTGAAAATTTTAAATAAAATTTTTCTAATTAGAATAGACATATTATAAATAATTTTTTTTAATCAAAAGTCTTCGACTAGCCTTTTGTAGTCAATCAAGGACATTTTGGTTATTTCACACAAACAAATTCAATTAATTCCAAAAAAGTTCTAAAATTATATTTTATTATTCTATGAATTTTTATAAGTTAAAAAATAAAATTTAAAATTTTCTATCTATTTTATTAATTTTCTTTCTTGTTAGGTTTTTACTAATTTCTAGGGACAAAATAGACATTTTATCATTTTCCGAGCTCCAGTCCGAAAAAATATTAAAAATCTATGGGCTTGTTTAGGGTGGTTTTTGGTTGTAAGTTTTGAAAATTTTAAAAACTACAACCAATTTTTAGTTTTTAAAAATTAGTTTTAGTTTTTTTTTCTAATTTTTGGTTTCAAAATAAACTCACTTTGAAATTTCTTATTTTGTTAAAATTAGTTTAAAAATATGTTTGTGTGGTGACGACAGTGGTAGTGGTGACGACAAGAATGATGGTGGTAGCGGTGGTAATGCCGACGGTGACAGTTGTGGCGATGTCGACGGCGGTGGTTGTGGCGGTACCGGTGGTGATCGTGGCGGTGCCAGTAGTGATGGTGGTGGCAGAGTTAGTGGTGGTGGTGACATTGCCTATGGTGGTGGCAGCAGCGCTGGTGGTCGTGATTGTGGTTGTGGTGGTGGCGATGACAATGGTAGTGGTGATGAAGCTTGTAGTGGTGGAGGTGATGCTGGTGGTCATGGTAGTTGTGGCAGTAGTGATGGGTGGTAGGGGATGCTGGTGGTCATGGTAGTTGTGGCAGTAGTGATGGGTGGTAGTTGTGGTAGTGGTGATGGTGGTGGCGATGTCGGTAGTCGTGGTAGTTGTGGCAGCAATGATGGTGGTGGCGGTGCTAGTGGCGGTGGTGGTGGTGATAGCGGTGGTGGTGGTGGTGGTGACGGTGGTTGCGGAGATGGCGGTAGCAGTAGTGGTGGCGGCGACAGTGGTGGTAATAATGGCAGTGGCGGTGGTGGTGGTGGTGGCAAGAAAGGTTATTGTCAAATATAATGATGTATATTTTTTTTTAAAAGCCAAAAACTAAATTCACAAATCCTTTTTTCTTGGTTTTGAAAATGAATGTAAAAGTGTTTTGAAATTGGGTTAAAAACCATTTCAGCTCCACTTTAGCCAAACACGATTTGTTTCGAAAATTGCATTTGAAAACCAAAAACCAAAATCTCACAACCATCCCAAACGAGGCCTAAACTAAAGAACATTAGCCATTCTAAATGTAATTGTGTACTCAAAATTTTTGAATTCCTATCCAAATGCTTAAAACAATTAAAAAATGATAAGCAAAAATAAGGGTGTTACATAACCTATATATATAAAGGGTCAGGATCCGTTAACACCAGGTGTCAAAGTTAGTCAAATTACACTTTTAATAACTTTTTGTAGAATGCAGATTTAACTAATTCAACCATTGAATTTGATGTTCTAATTAATTAGATTTAGTATGCAAAATTTTATACAATTCCGAAATTATTTAGTAGTTCATCATATCACAATATGATATTAAAATATATGCAAATATTCAATGTTAGATAGCATATCTAGCAATGTTCACATGGTATGAAACTTGATATACATGTTCATGAAGATAATATCACATAATTCAACGGTTGGATTGGTTAAATTTGTATTTTACAAAAAATTATTAAAGACATAATTGGACTAACTTTAACACTTAGTGTCAACAGATCTTAACCCATATATAGATTATATGTTACGATAATGCACAATTTCTAATGTTTAAAATGATTAAATCTTGCTCAAATTTCCTAATCTTCATTATGCTAATGGGATAAAAACCGCCTCCATCGCAAGGTAGTTCTTCCTTTCTCATTTGTCAAATTTGAAATCCAAATGACCATGATAATGGCTTATCTGCCAACTTTTTTGAAATATGGCTTTTTAAGGATTAATAACGTGCCATTTTCCAAAAAGGGGTGGTGCGCTTAGTTTGTTAATTGTTAGTTTAAAAAAAATGGACAGTTTAAAAAAGCCAAGAAGAAAGTAGTGGGGTCGTTTAGAATTTTTTAATTCAAAAAATTAACAGTTTTTATTTTATCTTTTTTTGAAGGGAAAAATTGACAGTTTTTAAATATCAGTGGTTTATTTAGAAAAAGGCAGTAAGAGAGTAGTGGGGTAGTTTGGAATTTTAAAATTAAAAATAGATTGGCAGTTTTTAATTGAATAATAGTGGTTTACATTATTAATCCTTAAAAGGTCAAATAAAATTGTACTTCTTTATCCAATCAAGCAATTAAACATGAACTACTCTCATCTATACTAACCTATATATTATAAAAGACTAATCCTGCAATTAGTCGTGCTCAAATGATGCTCTCAAACAGCCCCTCTCCATCACTGCTACTACTGTTGGTCAAGTTTACAAATCCATTTGGCTATATGGTACCTAGAAATCCCATCACATTTATAGGCAAAGGAGTTAGACTTAACCATTTGTTTTCCATCCCTAGTTGATAGACTTGGGAAGGAATAGGAGACTTATATGGCATATATTGCAGTGTCGGAGGTACAAGCAAAGATGGTAGAGGATCATAAAACTATATGACTGGAGCATATTGGTAGTCCATTATATACAGGTCAATCATGGGTGGTGATAGTAGATACAGGCATAAGAACGTCAAGGTATACAAAGTGGAAGCTAACAGTGACATGCCCCTAGTAAGTATTCTTACCAGTATCAGTATGGTACTCCTATAACCCCGATGGGTCATATATAACATCCCTAAATATGGACATTAATGATAAAGCCCGTAGATATTACTTTTATGGTAATAGCTTTCATGATAAATGGTCATAGATGACTTAAATGTTAGTAATAATAGCTATTCTTATATTAGAATATTACAGAAACAGGATAATAGGACCTAGATGGAGAGCTAAGGCCTAGGGTGGGCCAAAGCCCGCAAAGCCCACCCACCCACACATGGCTTATATAAGGAAAGGAAGGGAGGTTAGAGAGAGAGAGAAAAGAAGAGAGAAGGAGGAGACGGAGAAAGGAGAAGCAAAGGAGAAGAGGAAGAAGAGAAGAGGAGCAGAGATCTCCAAGCCCCAAAGCTCATCTTCATGCATCCCTAAGGTGAGTGCTTCTTTCTTGTCCTCTCCTACCCATTTGATTATTGGTTGTATCCCTTTTCCTTATCTTCCCTTTGAATCCCAAGTTTGGGTTTTTATGGGTTTTTGATGATTATGCATGATTGAAGGGTTTATATGGTAGATTAATTAGTTAGAAATGTAATAAAAGTGTTTTGGGATTGTTTAGAACCTTTGGGTGGCCATTGATGGCCCTAAGAGTTGCAGATTTCGCTAAAATTACGATTTGTAGAATTGCTGCTCTAGCTGAGTGAGCGAAATGCTAGTTGAGCGAAGATCAAGATTTTTAGTTGAGTGAGAGAAATCCTAGCTGAGCGAGAGAACACCCAAATACAGGTCTAGGATTCTCATACAGGCTTGCTAAGCGAGATTGGGTTTCGCTGAGTGAAAGTTGGGTCTAGAAAGAGTATGATTGCACCTTTGTTTTTTATGCTTGTTCTTGTATGTTTGCAGTTGTTTATTATGTTGTGTTGTATGTTTGATGATGATTGCTTGAATAGTTGTAATATATTTCATTCATATGACTGTTGCATTTGCTTGAGATATTTTATATGTAACGATAAACCCTACGTAACAAGACATTTAAGATACTTAAGACACCATCAGATGCCTCCTTAGCAAAAGGTGGGGATTTTCCCCTAAGTTTATGAAAGGTTTTCATGAAAGGAAAGGTTTTAAAAAAGGAACACATTTTTTAGAAAAGCTTATGTTTTCATAGGAAGATATTTTAAAAAAGAAAGCTAAGCTTTCAAACATAAGAATCTCGTTAGTAATGTTAGGACCTCCTCGGTATTGGTCATGTCCGAGTCGTACATTCAGCATACTATGCTGTGCAAACCATAGTGAGGATTCCGAGGTTACCCAAGAGAGATGAGGTTTTATGCAACTCTAAGATGAGTTATAAATTGAAAAAGGGCTAGGAGGCCCCCTATGTCAAAGGAAGGGACAGTCATTTTTCAGATGCCAGGGGAAAAACAACATCCTTTGATAAGGGAAGGATGGGTCCTTTTGTAAGATAAGGATGTAGTCATTCTTTAGTAAAGGAAGAATGTTGACGGAATTGCTTCGATAACGAAAGTGGTTTAGCCACTTGGACCGGTGGTAAGAAGAGGTCGAGCAAGAGGGACACCTCTTGATGGCTAAAGCTTAGCCAAAAGAAAAGACAGTATGCAACTATAACTTAATAATAAAGATAAAGAGAACTACACAGAATAGAAGTAGAACTAGGATGTGAATGATGTAAATGCCTTTGCGAGGCATGTATGTTGCCCTGTGGGGTATATGATGATGCATATGCCTAATCATAGGTAAATCTAGTTAAGTCTAATTTACAGAACCTATTTACTTAGTGGGGACACAGTTTATGTATAAGTCCTAAAAAGAGGGCAAGAAAAGAAAAAGGTAAGGAAAGGAAAGGTTAGTCCTCGCTTAGTATTATGGAAAGTAAAAGGTTTAGAGAAAGTAATCTAGAATGTGAAGTCCTCATCAAAGTGATGGGAAGATAGTTGTTTAGTTTAAGAAACATTATGGATTAAAAGACCCAGGGCTTAAGCCCACAAAAGATTAATTGGCCCTAAGTTGGGCATAGTTTATAAGAATAAGAATTAAAGAGGTAAGGGATTGAGGGTTTAGTAAGAGGTAAAACCATGAGAGTATAGGAAAAGGATCTCTAAAATAGAGGGTCAGCCTAGAGTTCTTAGAGCACTCATTGAGACAATATGTCTCATCCCTTTTATGTTTCATGTTTTTACAAGTTGAACAGGTGAAGTCCTCTTGGAAGTAGCTTGGAGCATAGAGCTTGGAGCCGCTGTAAGAAGAAGGGTTTATAGCTTTGGACCTCTCAATATTGGGAGTTATTTTATGTTTATGTTTCTTTTGTTCATGTGTTGTATGGCATATAAGTGCCAAAAGATTTGTAATAGCTATTTTAAGTAAGATTACATAATCAACGTTTAAGTTTTAGTTTCTGCATAGTTTCTTTGATATTCTTATATTCTAAACTCTTGTGTTTTAGTAATATAAGCAAGTAAAAGGTAATGCTCCTTAGGGTGTTACATCATATATCAGATGAAGTCATTCCATTATTTCAAAGAAAGCCATCTTCACACATTGTCACCTCATACAATTAAAGAATAGAAAAAGGGAGTGAGGTGATTTATTTTCTCTTATAAATCACTTTCACAATGAATACATGCACACAACATATTTGACACAATTTAAGGGGACCTAGAAATTATTCTAAGTTATTCTAATCTACTCAGTACATAATAATTCGTATGGATCCATATTCCTACTAATGAGGAGCTATTCTCACAGGGAAGTGCTTGGGAGTCCATATACACCTAACCATCGTGGTATAAAATTCATCATCAATCATTGAGCTTTCATAGCTCTTGAACTCTCAATTCTTTGGCTAGGGTATATTCTACATCAATCTTAGTGATGCTAAGTAGGTGTTAGGGTTATCAAGTTGGTTACATGATTATCTTGGCTCTAGGGAGCTACCCTAACCATTAGGATTCCAACAACTCGATACTATATCCCCTAGACCCTATTAGTGGTCCCTACATTTATCCCACAGCATACCAGGCTATACCTTCCCTTATCTCTAGATGACATATCTCACTATGTGATCCACACATTTTTACTTAGCTTATCCTTACCTCAAATTAATTCACATAATGACTCTTCAGAATTTTCAGTAGAGACTCCTTTATTTACAAAGATCCAACACTTTTAGAGATATTGTAATATCTCTGTTTAAGTTTCACACATTCTTTAAGAAAAATTTAATATTTGTTTGCTTGTTAACTAAAAGATTTAAGTATTTCTAATAATCATTAGATTCAAACTTTATTTCCATTTCTACTAACTATATTCCTACTTAATTAACCTTAGACTATTATTAATTTAATTCTATAAGTCTTAAGTAAAATTAATTTAATTCATCCTAGATTTACTAAGTGGTTATGGGTTAAAAATTATAACATAACTAGCATTACTATCAAAATGCATACATGTTTATTAATTGAGAAATACATTCAATTCAAGAGTCCTATTTAAATTATCCACTTTTCTTAAGTGCTTTACAACGTCTTTTGTTACAACAATTAAACATAATCTAAAATAAATGTAAGGCTGAAATTTAAGAGATGAAACAACTTGAAGTAATACCTGAATAATAAAGGAAAAAAATAATATTAATAATCTTTACAAAAATAAAAAGCATTGTTCTCAAATTCAAGCATCTAAAAGGAAATAAGAAAATAATAAAAAGAGCATCTAAATTAGCCACAATGGTCCTTTATTCTAGAAAGGAACTAACCAAGCTAAAATATAACTAGAAGGAAAAAAACTATGTTTTCAAGCTTCCTCCGTCCTTGTAATTTTGCCTTCGTACTCTAAAAACAACACTTTTAATGTGATATAATCCTAGTGAATAAAACAAGTTTTAAAATAATTCACAAATAGTGCTGTTCTTAGTCGCTGTGGTGACTAGAAAAGCCAACCACAGCATCCATAAATAGTTCATAAAAAAAAATGTTTGAACTCAAGTATAAGACATTTACTTCACACATACAATTAACAAGGAACCAATAAATTACATACCCAAATGTTTAAATTCCAAGCACTTAATTTTGTACACTACTTAGCAATTCCCAAAATCATCCTACTTGACTCATCAGTTCCCAGAATTGATGTGAATCCCAAATTCAATTATATTAAAAAAAAATTATAATTGGTTCCTAGAACTGGTATGAGTCCCAAACCCCTTATGAATCCCATATTCATTAAGGTATATGAACTCATAACCATGGAATAGCGTCCCACTTCCTTCCCCATCCCAGATGGAGGCATCTCACATCATATCTCATCCTGGATGTAGATATATGTTCAATAAATAGATATCCCATCCCGAATGGTGATATCCTTCATCTTATTCCCGAAATAGGATGTGCACCATTCTTATCGGAAGGTAATGACTAACTCTTATAATAATAAAAGAAAAATACATATAACATAATTATATAACACACACACACACACACACACAATATCCAAAACATAACGCATGCCTAGGGTAGATTTTGAAATCATGTAATATGCTGTAATGCATAAATCCATATACATTTGCAAAGCCTTTGAGTCAAACCCAATTAAACTACTGTTATGATCCTTTTTTTTTACCCCCTCGTAATCATTAGAGGCATTTACCAAAACTTCCATTCCAGCATATTCATCATGTCTGCAAGGAAAAACAAAACACTGTGGCAAAAATCTGGGTAACTTCCTACAAATAAACATTGCCATAACACACAAAATATGTAAACAAGATAATCTCAACCATTTAAGAAAAAAATTATATATCCAATGTTTATGAATGTTCATATGTAATTCAACATAATACTTAGAATCTCAATAATCCCTAAATTCTTCATATCAAGAACACCAAAAAATTACACCTTTCAAGAAAAATACCATGGAGGTTGGAAAAGATAGATGTTTTACTCACCTCTTGGAATAAAGTTGTTTGGTGCTCTCTCTATTGATTGCATTAACAAGGTTGACTTTGTCTCTTTCTTATTTCCAATCCTCAACAGTCTATTGTCTTCCCTATTTTTCAAAGAAGTTTGACTTCGTAATCCAATGTGATTTTGTTGAGGTTTGTGTTGGATCGAGACGTGGGACAACGCAGTGGAACTAAAATTTTGTCCCATTATTGTTCAAACAAATGGCACGAATCAAGGTTAAAAAAATAGAACTAAGATAAGAGTTACCTCTTCCATTGAATGATGCAAGCGAGTGATCATCTCCACAGGTGTGCACACAGACAAGCGTGCATCTCCATGCCCACACTAGGGTTCTTCTCGGTTGCAGTGCTAGCGGCAATTAGAAGGGAGTTTGATGGCTAACCCTAATGTCCGTCTCTGTGGTTTTTTTACTACCATGGCCATACCTTATACAACGTATATTAGTAGGAGGTAATTAGGGTTAAGGAGCGTCTCACATAATGGGCTCAATTCCAATGAATTAGTCCATTAAAATAATTATGGTCCAACCAGTTTCTATTCCTAGTGGGCTTGTCTTAAGTGTGCGACCCTATAGGTTCTCTTTATAATAGGCCTCAATATTAAATATCAAGTGCATATACCAACAATCTCCCACTTGTACTAGAATATTTAATAATGATAATAATGAGTGGTATCTAGCAATACTTCACTATTACGCAATATTGAGAATGCTAGTGAAATGACATAACCTTTCCATGATTATTAATTTGCATGGTTCATCCCTTTGTCCGAATATCTAATTGGACATAAGGCATGGAATATGTCATCCTTGTATAGTCCAATTTTATTTCTTGATACCTGAGAAGACTTTACTGCGATAAATATCTCATATTTATCCTTTTGAGCATGGCCATGCATTTATTAGTCTTACTCTACCAAGCGGCCCTATAGATATGACTCTTGTTACATAGGAGGGACAAATCCCATCTACACCACTCACATTCTTCAACATGATTCATTCCATGTCCAATTGCAATCTTTATAATCATCTTGTTACAGGTGATGTTTGACTACATTAAAACATAGAGTTCCTCATGTAAGAATCATAGTGACTTTAGGTCAAAGGATTCCATACAATTATCACTTTGAGAATCGTTTATAACTTTAGTGTAACAATCCATGTAACGTTCTCAATGTGGGTCGGTCCAATACAACATTACTCCTAATGTGTATTAACGCATGAACTTAATATCTCATATTCATGATTTGTGAGATGTGATCATCAGTCCATTAATGTACTAGTCTTAATGTATTAATTTTGTCCAAATATTAATACTTGACTAGGGACAATTTTCAAGAATAGCACTAAGTAGAATCTCACAATCAAGTCATCCACTTAATGTCCTACAAAATTGTTCTTGCTATTCTAAGGACAAAATTTTACACAAATAAGTATAACACTAAAATGCCTCTTTACTACATATAACACGAAAAAGACATATGTCTAATACATATAAGTTTCTAGTACATACACTAACTATGTAGTTATGATCTCCCACTTGCACTAGAGCTACTCAGACGTGTTTCTAATGCCTAATGATCTAGTGTGCCCCTCATGCGAGGTTTAGTTAGTGGGTTTGCAACATTATCATCTGTATGCACTTTGCATATTTCCACATCTCCTCTATCGATAATCTCTCGAATGAGATGGAAACACCTAAGTATATGCTTGGATCTTTGATGTGATCTGGGTTCCTTAGCTTGAGCAATTGCTCCATTATTATCATAGTAGAGACTAATAAGGTGCTCAATGCTAGGAACTACACCAAGCTCATCGATGAACTTCTTCATCCAAACAGCCTCTTTTATAGCATTTGAGGTAGCAATATACTTAGCTTCTATCGTAGAATCAGCAACTATGTCTTGCTTTGAACTTTTCCAGCTCACAGCGCCACCATTCAAACAAAAAACATAACTCGATTGCAATCTTGAGTCGTCTTTGTCAGTTTGGAAGCTTGCATCAGTGTAACCTCTTACACTTAGTTCTTCCTCACCTCCATAGACCAAGAACAAATCCTTAGTTCTTCTCAAGTACTTAAGGATGTTCTTGACTGTAGTCCAGTGACCTTCACCGAGATTTGACTGGTACTTACTCGTCATACTCAAAGCATACAAAATATCTGGTCAAGTATATAACATGGCATATATAATAGATTTGGTAGCTGATGCATATGGAATCTTGCTCATACGATCTCTTTCTTCCTTAGTGGAAGGAGATTGAGCTTTGGATAAGCTTATGCCATGTGACATAGGTAAGAAACCTTTCTTGGAATCTTGCATATTGAACCTGTTTCAATACTTTGTCAATATATGTACTTTGACTTAGGCCAAGCATTCATTGTGATCTATCTTTATAGATCCTTATACCTAATACATAGGTTGCTTTGCCTAAATCTTTCATGGAAAAACAACTTTCCAACCACATCTTTACAGATTGAAGTGTAGGAATGTCATTTCCCATGAGTAGGAATGTCATCTACATACAGTACTAGAAATACTACTATGCTGTCACTAACCTTTTTTGTAGACACAAGGTTCATCTTCATTTTTAATGAAACCAAACTGCTTAATAGCTTCATCAAAACGAAGGTTCCAACTTCTAGAAGCTTGCTGCAATCCATAAATGGACCGTTGCAACTTACAAACCTTTCCATCATTTTCAGGCATATTAAAGCCTTCGGGTTGTGTCATGTACACATCCTCAAGAAGATTTCCATTAAGGAAAGCAATCTTGACATCCATTTGCCACATTTCATAATCGTAGTAAGCTGCAATAGCAAGCAAGATCCGAATAGATTTAAGCATAACTACTGGAGAAAAAGTTTCATCATAGTCTACACCATGAATTTGCTTGAAACCCTTAGCTACAAATCTTGCTTTGAAGGTACTCACATTACCATCCATGTCAGTTTTCTTTTTGAAAACCCACTTGCACCCAATAGGTTTTACCCCATCAGATGGATCAACCAAGGTCCATACCCCATTAGTGTACATGGATTGCATTTCAGATCTCATGGCATCAAGCCATTTCTCAGACTCTGGACTGGAAATGGCTTCTTGATAGGTCACATGCTCATTTTGATCCATGAGCAATACATCTTCTTGCTGAGTGGCAAGAAAGCCATATCTCTCAAGTTGGTGACGTATCCTGTTAGACCTTCGTGGTTCTTGTGCTACTTGACTGTGCAGTTCCACAACACTTTGTGGTATTTGCACTGGTTCCATTATTGACTCATGACTACTATGTGGTTCTTGAATTTCTTCAAGTTCTACTTTCTTCCCACTAATTTCCTTAGAAAAAAATTCCTTTTCTAAGAATACAACATTTCAGTGCGACAAACCCTTTGCCTTCGGTAGGATTATAAAAGTAGTAAGCCTTAGTTTCCTTTGGGTATCCCACAAAGTAGCATTTATTTGATTTGGGTCCTAATTTATCAGAAACTAGGCGCTTCACATCCCCAAATCTTCATGAAGGACATACTGGGTCGTTTTCCAGTCCATATCTCATACGGTGTCTTCATGACAACTTTTGATGGAACATGGTTTAGTGTGAAAGCTGCTGTCAACAAGGCATGCCCCCAAAAGGAGTCAAGGAGGTCTGAATGACTCATCATAGATCAAACCATATCTAATAGTGTCTGATTCCTCCTTTCTAAAACACCATTCCACTGTGGTGTTCCAGGTGGAGTGAGTTGAGATATAATCCCATACTCTTTTAGATAGTGATCAAATTGTAGGCTCAAGTACTCTCCACCTCGATTTGATCGAAGTATCTTAATACTTTTGCCTAACTGGTTTTGTACTTCATTCTTGAATTCTTTGAACTTTTCAAAGGACTCAAACTTGTGTTTCATAAGATACACAAATCCATATCTACTGTAGTCATCAGTGAAAGTGATGAAGTATTGAAAACCACCTCTGGCCATTTTGCCTATGGGCCCACATACATCACTATGTATAAGTCCTAGAAGATCACTCGCCCTTTCACCTTGTCCCGTGAATGGGGTCTTTGTCATCTTCCCTAATAAACAAGATTCTCATATCTCAAATGATTCATAATCAAAAGAGTCCAAGTATCCATCATGATGGAGTTTGGAAACACGTTTCTCGTTTATATGCCCTAGGCGATAATGCCAAAGAAAAGATGGATTCAAATCATTTGATTTTATCCTCTTTGTATTAATGATATAGATGGGCATTTCTAGATCAAGAACATAGAGTCCGTTATTCAATTGTGCACAACCATAGAAAATTTCATTCATATAAATTGAACAACTTTTGTTCTTTATTATAAATGAAAACCTTTCTTATCCAAGCATGAAATAGAAATAATGTTCTTACTAATAGCTGGCACGAAATAACAATTATCAAGTTCCAAAATAAGCCCACTGGGCAAAGTCAAATAATAAGTTCCTATAGCTAAAGCAGCAACTCTTGCTCCATTACCCACGCGTAGGTCGACTTTGTCCTTAGTCAACGGTCTACTCCTTAGTCCTTGCACATTTACACAAATGTAAGACCCACATCCAATATCTAATACCCAAGATGCAGAAGTAGATAAGTTAACTTCTATAACAAAAATACCTGAAGTGGAAGTCTCACTTCCCTTCTTCTTTTTAACCTCCTCCAAATACTTTGGATAGTTTTTCTTCCAATGTCTTGTTTGCCCACAATGGAAGCAAGTTCCAGCCTTAGCAATCCCTCCCACTGGCTTCAAGCCAGATGTACTAGGATTATTTTTGCCCTTGCCTTTTGGGAAAGTCTTGGGCTTCTTGAATTACATCTTGCCCTTATTCTTTCCTGGCTAAATCATCATAACAGCCTTCCCCTTACCTTTACTGATGCTTTGCTCAGTTGTTCTCAACATGCTATGCAATTCTGGAAGAGGTTTGTCAATTTCATTCATGTTATAGTTCATGACGAATTAACTAAAGGAGTCCGGCAACTGATTGCAGGACAAGGTCAATAGCCATTTCTTGGCCCAGTGAAACCCCAAGCCTTTCAAGGTTCTCTATGTACCCAATCATTTTGAGTACATGAGGTCCAACAGGGTTTCCCTCTTCCAGTCTGCATTGGTAAAGGGCTTTTGATGCTTCATATCTTTCATGCCTAGCTTGTCCTTGATAAAGGCTTTTCAAATGTACAATCATATCTTACATCTCCATGTTCTCATGATGCATCTGAAACTCTGAGTTCATGGTTGCAAGCATGAAGCATCCCACATCAAGAGCATCATCTTGATGCTTCTTATGAGCATCCTTTTCAGCTCTAGGGGCAGTAGTAGGGGGTGCTTCGAGAATGGGCTGTTCTAGGACATACAGCTTCTTTTCATGTCTAAGGACAATCCTTAGATTTCTGTACCAGTCTAGAAAATTTGTTCCAGACAACTTTTCTTGCTCAAGGAAGAATTGCAATGTCATGTTATTAGTATTGTTTGCAACCATGGTAATCTATCAACAAAAGGCAAACATATAAGTATTCGTGTTATATACAAAATTTAATAAGGTCTTTAATTAAAATATAACTCCCACTATTTTGTTTTAAAAAAAAACAATGACCCTCAACATCAATAAAATTTTAGTGGGCCAAGATCTATATTTGACCTAATCATAAGTCAACTTTGGTTGAACACTTACAAATAGGCTATTTAGGTAGAAAACACTTTTCAATTGTATCACTTACAACTCTTGGATAGTCAGGTGAATAACTCTTATTCTAATTCATCTTATGAATATGAGCCCAATCTAATGCCTCTAGGTTTTTCAATCTTATTGAATTTAACCTACTTAAGTCAAAACCAATAACTTGACATTTTGGATATTACAGTTATCCCATTGCGCCTCACTAGTATAGATAAAGGCACTCCACTTTGGCAGACCTACACTTAATCGATACTAGCCTGGACGAGTGTCATACATCGGAAGGCATTATATATATAAGACTTAATATTTATCTTGAGGTTTTTTCTTTATTTTAAATTTATTTTAAACATCTTTAAAATTATCTAGTTGTTAAACACTTTAACTAACTAACGGGCATGCATCTCATACATAAATGTGAAATAGCTATGGCCTCCTATAATACATTCCCAACAAAATACATAATCACATTGAAATAAAGAAACCTCGTTTTACATACGAGGGGAGTGAGATGAGAAGAGAAATACAATAGAATTTTGGGAGATAAGGCATGACACGTAGGTCATATTTTTAACCAAAATACTAAGCCCATAACCATTCACCATGCAAAATATCGCAAAATATAAAAAGCTATTGCTTTAATCGCATTGATATGTATTTTACAAAATAACACCCTACGCAGAGAAAGCACGGGGGTCTCACTTGCGGGGTGCGGGATAGCCCCCTGCCCAATTTTATTTTTTTAAATTTTACACAAGAAATTCATAAGCGGCATCATCAAACTCTAGGGTAAACCTTAGACAGCTACCCTATTCACCGTCAACCTTAGACAGAAACCTTCTTAGTCGTCAACCTTAAACGACTAGGGTTCAACATTTGAAACCCTAATGTCGTGCGCTCATGACAGCCATGGTTTAACTCTTAAACCTTATTGATCCCCAAAAACATGAACTTTTCATGTTGTACACATTCAAGCATATACGAAATTACACAGCCAATAATATGAATTTAAACTGGCAGAATATCACATACTTGAATTAAATTGAAGAACATCGTATATGCATGTTGTCAAATAACAAATACTAAAAGCGCAGAGTATCATGCGTTCATGCTAATGAATATAAAGCAATAGAATATCATATATTCATATTTGCATTTAACAGAATATCACATATTCAAATTCTAACATATGCAATCCAAAATGTGCCTTTCATTAACCAGTGCTCTGATACCAATTGTTGGATCGAGATGTGGGACAACGCAACGGAACTAAAATTTTGTCCCATTATTGTTCAAACAAATGGCACAAATCAAGGTTAAAAAACTAGAATTAAGATAAGAGTTACCTCTTCCACTAAACGATGCAAGCGAGCGATCGTCTCCACAGGTGTGCACACAAACAAGCGTGCATCTCCATGCCCACACTAGGGTTCCTCTCGATTGTAGTGCTAGCGGCAATTAGAGAGGAGTTTGACGGCTAACCTAATGTCCATCTCTGTGTTTTTTTTACTACCACTGACCATACCTTATACAATGTATATTAGTAGGAGGTAATTAGGGTTAAAGAGCGTCTCACATAATGGGCTCAATTCCAACGAATTAGTCCATTGAAATAATTCTGGTCCAACCAGTTTCTATTCCTAGTGGGCTTGTCTTAAGTGTGCGACCCTATAGGTTCTCTTTATAATAGGCCTCAATATTAAATATCAAGTGCATATACCAACAGTTTGTTTGTTTGTTTGTTTGTTTTGAATGTGGGTTCCCCAACTATCATTATCAAATTTTATCTGATTATCTATTATTTTATCTTTTGCATTCTTTTGTAATTTGCAAAATAATTTTAGCAATTCTTATTTTAACCACTTAATCCCTCAATTGTTTAGATATATAATTATATAACTAAGTAACTTTTTTTTTATAATAACTAAATAATTATATATCAATTTTAGGATATTACATGCTTAATTTATTTTTACTTAAGTTTTGGGTTTACAAGGGCTATCTTTATCTAAACTTCTTTGGGCTTTCATAAAACACTTGTTATCTAAATTTTTTGAATTAAGCCTAGAGATTTTTCTTTTCCTTACCTTTATCAATGAAGCAAACAAGGCCCAAAGTTTTATTTTTAATATCACAATTTAATTTATTGCAAAAATAGGGTATTTATTTAATATAAGTTTTATTAGGAATGAAAAAATAGCTACTAATCTTCCTTCTTGGATCTAGAATGGCCAAATGGTATTAGTATCATGGCTTAAGTTTTCTACCTACTTTCAATTCAAATCTTGATGCAATTTCACATTAACACTTCATATAACCTTTTAGCAAGATCAAATAATTCCAAATTCAAATGAAACAAAATTTTTAAGCAATACCTCCCCATTGTGGAGGGTTTAGTAAGGAAATTTTGCTTCAATGGAAGCAAGTTCATTAAACGTTTTCATGTATCATGCTTTCGTAATAATAACTAATTTGATTTCTTCAAGAAAATTTTGGATCTAGAAGAGAAAATAGTCAAGAACATTTCATAGTTTTCCATAAACTTAACCTATCCTACTCATGTCAATTAGAGCTTACAAGAACAACATTAAAGTTTCTGACAACTCAAGCATCATTAAAATGATAGTGGAAGTAAAAATTTCATAGAAACCCATCATGAAAGTGATAAGAAAATGGAAGTAAGGAGAAGAAAAAATTTTAGAGAGAGAGGGGGCTATAGCATTTAGCCAGCTTAAAGAGATAGGGAGGAGCGAATGAAATTTTTTGTGCCACCTTAGCCTTTTTATAGGCTAAAATGGTGGGCTACCAAATCAAATATAAGATTTGGTCCATTAGATTTAAATGAAAATTTTAATGATTATCTGTAACTAATGGAACCTTATCTTTAAGTAACTAATACTTATCCCTTAGTAACTAAAACCTATCTCTAAGTAACTAGTTCATTAATTTAATGTGTCATTTTCTCCTAATTTTTTAATTCTATTTCAAATTAGAATCTAAGCTTAGTTTTGGACTAATTCAAGGAGGCCCAACCTAGCCAGTTTTATTTCCTAAGTTTTCTCTTCATAATTACTTACTAAATCTATATATTTCTAAGCTAAAATTCTATCACAAACGATAAAAATTTCAAATTAACATTAGAAAAATTTAATTTATACAAAAACATAGCTTAGGGAATTTTCTCAAAATTTTTAAATATCAAAAAGTTTCTATTTCGACTTTTTTGACCCTTAAGGGTAATTTGGTCATTTCAAATAGAAAATTTAGAAAATTTTCAAAAAATATTTTATTATTTTAAACATAATTTTATGCTTAAATATAATTTTATCTAATTATTGATCATTTTTATCTATTTTTAACTAATTTTTTAATTTCAAGGGTAAAATGATTTTTTCACTTGATTTCGGCTTGGAAATTTTTGTTAAAAATCTAGGCTAACATTTTCAATGTTTTGGAAATAATGACATTGTCAAAGTTTTGAGATCATCATTAGGTACAAAGATAAAAAAATTGGAAAATACAAAAAAAATCATTTAAGGAAAAGTTAGGGCATTATAGTGTTCTCTTGAATCAATTTCTTATGTGTCCACCCTTTCAAAGACGTGGCTATTGATGCAACTAAGAGTTTTGTACCTTCTTATTATTGTGCATAAATTGAAATAACAAATAAAAGTAGGAGAAAGAAAAAGGTGAATGAAAGGGTACTATCATATCAATGAATTCAAAGCAGAAACATACACAGAAAGGCGATAACTAATCAATAAATTGTGTGCTAAAAGAAGCGTACGTGTGGCCAAATGTATATGCAGAGTCAATGTGGTATTGCTTGATGTGCAGGAAGATATTAAGTAGCAAAAAATACATTAAAAATAGCAAAGATATTAGACTTGAAAGCAGCGAATATATTAAGGAGGTTGTTAAACTTTTATTCATGGGCTCTATATATAGAGTTAAAGTGTAACACAAAATTCAAATACTAACATTATACTAATCTTAAAATCAAACTCATAACATCCTAATATGCTTATCTTTATCTAAACAATATCCTAAAATTTAAAACATAACAAAATTCCTAAAAACTAAATTATCTATTTTCAAATTACAAGTATATATTTTCAACATATGTAGTAGTTGTTTATATAATCAAATAGAAAATAAAGTTAAACTATATTCATATAAATTGTAAACTATTTTCATAAGCTATATATTCTAAAAAGCTTATCAAAATAAGCTAAACCACTACTACAAAAAATAGTGTTTAAAATAGGAATTTAAATTAGTTTTTTCAAGTTCAATTTTAAAAAAAAAATGCATTGACATTTTTGTAAATAAGTGAAAACTTTTTAAATCAGTTCTCATGCAACTGATTTAAAAAGTCTTTTAAAATTTCAAATTCCTCTTCTTTAAAATCTCAAATCATACAAAGTTTAAAGGTATTGCTCAACCTCCGTCAAAGCAAAGTAAAACCTTCTCCTCCGACGGCAATGTTACCATTGATCACTCCACCATTGCCAATGGAGATTTACAAGCTTCATTGATTCGAACCTCGCTTAGTCTCAGTCTCCATTCGAACTAGCCACCGTAGAGAACAAAAATGAAAACGGAAATGGCTACAATTTAAATCGGTGCAACATCCGATTTAAAAAGTTTTCAGTTTTTATATCAGTTGTATCTAAATCGGTTCATCAATCGATTTAAAAAGTTGTTTTTAATCGATTTAAAAAGTGTTCTTTGCACTAGTAAAAATTGTATAGAATAGATATATCATAACCTATTTTCATAAATTCTTCCAAATACTTATACAAGTTCTTATATGTCATAAAATAAGTTCAAATAAACTATAAAAAAGCTCTTCCAAACACACCATTGTTATAAACAATGACATGTAGCAAAGGACCACATTTCCTTAGCATGGTTGGCTTCTTAACCACTACATTTTGATGAGTTTTTTTATTTTACTTTTTATAGTTATTTCCCATTTGTTGTCTAGCTACTTGAAGAACAATACCTATAGTTTATTGTGCATATTAATCTCTTGTTTTAATTATTTTCTTAAAAAATTAAAAAATAGATGATTATCACTCTTAAAATATATGTTATCAAACATGCACCAAAATTATTTTCCTTTCATCTAGTACAAAGGAAGGACAACAAACTCTTGAGGAGTTTTCTGCCTTTGCTCGTCATTTATTGTCTCACCTCCTATCCAATTCTTCATAATTGTAATTATCATCGGAAAATCCCTTCTTAATAGCATCTTCCTTATCAATGATGTTATGTTTACTAAATTTTTGGGAATCAATTTTTGATTTTGCACTTATGTGCATTAGGTTCTACCTCTTATCAGCCATTGGATTAGAGGTACCTTCTTAGATGGTCCACCTCTTTTTTACTTGGTCTCATAATATCTTTTGCCTTCCCTATTACTTGACATTTCCTCCTCTGCATTTCATTCTTAGATTATATGGTCTATTGGAGTTTAGCTTGTTTATTTTTCTTAGGCTTCTTTTTACCCTTAATGTTTGCATACTGTCATTATCTCCCTGATTGTACTCACCCTTTCTTTTACCGCTGTTAGTTTGATAATAAGTTTTTAATATAGAATCACCCTTAAAGTTAATCATAAGTTCATAACATAGGGAGAAGTAAATGACACAAGATTCTGTACCCACATCACTAGTTTATATCAAAACCCAAGCTTATCATTGTTGGAATCCTGAACCTCAAAACACTTCAAAAGATACTTGACAAAACAATTATCTACATTATCCAACATTATTAATACCCATTTTCCTATTTCTTCAAACAATTTCACAGCCTATTGGGATTATTATTATTAAGCTGGGTACACTATTCAAATTATGAAGTCAAAATAATTTACTAACATACTATGTAAATCAAAATTTATAATAATATTTCCTTACTAGTAATTCACAGTCTAATAGCATACAGTTTCTCTACTACAAGAAAATTCTTCTTTTTGTCACTAATATAAGAACAAATTAAATTCCTACATATACTCTTCAAGAAAAAAAAAAAAAACATGCTCCCAATTGAGCATCTAGTCCTATTAGTTCTTTTCTTTTGTTCCACTTATTTGGATCAAAATAATAATGGCAAAACCACTGAGGGTGTGGATCAATTGGTGGGGTTGTTCCAACCTAACTAGTGGTCTTGAATTCAAATTTTGGCTACGCAGTTGTGTTAAATATTAAGGGGAAAAACTTTGCCACTCATACTGGTCCTACCTGTGTAATACCCATTCATATTAATTTAGTTATTAAATTTAAGTAAATGAAAATGTGTGTAAAATTTTTCTGCTTTTATAATGGAAAAATTCCAAACTTAACAGAAAATCACAAATACATCAAAAGATAGACACTATCTAACCTAATATGTACCAAAAAGGTCCTATATAGGGCAGTGTCAATCTACCTTATCCCTCATATAAAAAGAAAAATAATACAGGTTGTCAGATCCTCGCCTATTAAGATGTCTTCTGATTTGTACTCAGTATCATGGGGCATTAAAGTCATCTTCAATAATCACAATCGATCATACGTAGAAGAAAAAGATGAAGTGAGGTGTTTTGTTCTAAAATCATTTTCACATGTATGGTAGAAAGTCTACCATAAAATGAAGATAAAACAAAGTTAACAATAGAAGAGCACCTATGGTTCATTCTGAGTTGTATCAAACTAACCCTAACTGGTTATGGATTGATACTCCCTAGCTCAAGGACACTAGCCTAGCCATTGGGACCTTCACTACTCGATGCCTATCCCTAAGACCTCCATAAGTGGGTTCCTGCCTTTCATTCCTCAGTGTTCTAAATTGTAGCTTCTCAAACAGAGGTTTTTCTAGTCTCATTTAATTTGAGCATTGATACAATTAACATTTCTGCCTTACATTGCAAAAGTTACATGATAATAATTTAACAATCATCAAAATTTTGGTAGCATAACTACTTAGCAAAATTTTAGCAAAATAACGATTTGGTAATCACAATTTAATTACCAAAATTTTAGCAAAATAATAATTTAATAACTAAAATTTTAGTAGAATAACAATCAAAATAACAGTTTAGTAATCATAATTTAATTTAGGAATAACAATTAAATTTAAGCAGAGTAACTACTTAGGAAATACATTTTAATTTTTTAAAATTAAGCAGAATAACAACTTACCAAGTACATTTTGATAATTTAAATTTGAGCAGAGTAACAACTTAACAATTATAATTTAATAATTTAAATTTGAGCAGAGTAACAACTTAATAAAATTAAAGTTTAGCTTCAAACATAATAATGTAATGGTAATAGTAATTAAAATTGTGCCTAAATGGGTTTAGGGGAAAACCCCTGCTAACAACATGCAAAGTGACAATAAGAACCAACCCCACTCCCCCCATTACCTCTAAGGTAGTTGATGAAGATGATGGAATTGTTGATGCAAAGCTCCTAGGAAGAAAATTTTACTAGTTGTTGGAAAACTAGAAAAATTTTAGCAAAAAAACAAAGTAAATTTTTTTTTCTAGAAAGAGAAGCTCTCTAATATTTTGGTTAGCTTGAGAGAGGAAAAAGTGAGTGAAAATCTGAAAGTTTTAGGACCTATTTATAGAAGAAGGAGGGGGGGGGGGGGTTAAGTATCCACAAAGTTACATCCTCCATTATGTCTACATTATGTCATAAATCTAATTTTTATTTATTTTTAATCTAATTTAGGGACACTTTGTGATGCCCATTGTCACAATACTTATTTTCTCTAGTATTTTATTTAATTGTTAGTCATTATTTATTATTTTACAACTATTTTTTTTTAACAAGTGTAATCATGAAGATGGAAATAATTAGTGAATTCATAATCTCATGCATATAAAATATAACACTAATATAAACACATGCTTATCCATATATATATATATATACACACACACATTATAAGTGACAACCACCAGAAGTATGTGGTGATAAGTGTGTACAGACCAACATCATGAAATTCACAGTATCTAAAAATAAAAAGATTAGCCTAATTGACTAGTATAAACATAACATCAAAAGATAAGGATCCTAGCCTACGTAGATATGATACATTAAAAGGGTAAAAGTCTACATATTAGAACAGTCAGCTATCTATGTCCTCAACCTACCCCACCCATGGAATCCATACTAATAGTCCTCCTCAGGATCCTCCTCCTCCTTATCCTTAGCTACATGGCCATCGTCAATCAACCATCCATTGGACCAAAGGGTTTAGGAATAGAGTCAGTAGTCTATCCAAGAAACAAAAATCCATGCTGAAGAGCATGATCATATACAAGTAGTAATACAAGTAGTGAAGGTAAGACACTCTTGGGTGACAGGGACTCATAACACTACACCACTGATGCAGACTGAAAGTCTGGCATCGATGAATTAGACAAAGATGATGAAGATGAGGGTGGAGTCACTCACACATATCCAAGGGATGACTGAGTGTAGATCATAGGCAAGCTAATCGAAGCAGTCTGTATTGGCATAGTTGTAAAAATGGGCATATATGTGATAGTAACAACCCCCTGAAAAGTATCCTTGAAGTACCAGGGGTCATGGGTCCAATGACCCATGTTAATGCAGTGCATGGCCATCCTCAAGAATGGGGTGAAGGGCTCCATCAGTGTCAGCTACTCTTTGATGAATTAGCAATACATACAAAACATGGAAATGGAAGAAAAAGGAGTAAGGTCACATCACCCTTATCTTTAAGGTCAAAACAACAAACCTCAATGGTTCCAAACAAACAAAATAATCACTGTGAGTGATCACCTAATTATGCAATGCAAAAAGGTACTAAAGATTCATCTAAGTTTGACAGACTCATGCATGTGGGCCTATGCCTCCAATTCCCATGATTAGAGGACTTTACTTTTCATTTGGATGATGATCGGGAGTGCATATTCCTTCCTGACACTTCTTTTTATAGACAAATATGAGTCTTTTCTTTTGAAGGAATACTTTCACCAACAATGGATATGCTCAGCAATTGCCATGGTTATTTGTGACACTTATTCACATTGAACATGACTCATATTTATTTAATTTTAAGTTGATAAAATTATGAGAAATTTTTTTGCATTTTATTTTATTTTTTGCATTTTATTTTATGTGTGATCTTCTTACAAAACTCTTTAAAGTAAATAAATTGTAAGTAAAACAGAATTTGGTAATAGGAGTAAAAGATAAATAAAATAAAGCATATCACATAGTCACAACCAAAACCAAACACATAAGTTTCTGAAGTACATATGAAGTTTAATACATCCAAAATTGAAATACAACTAGAATCATAAAATATAGGGAAATACATCAAAAGACTGGCCATCCCCAACTATATACATAAGAAAATGTCCTAATTAGAGTAGTGTCTATAAATCTACTCCCAAAAAAATATGATCCCCGTATCAACAAAATCATCATGCATGTTGAGTAGGATGGGAAACATCGCCATCTTCAAGTACGTACCAACCACGAACAATCAGGCATAAAGAAAATAAATAGAGGAGTGAGGCGATTTTGTTCTTAAAATCACTTTCACATAGATGGTAGAGCATCCTACCATCGCTCACGATAAAACACAGTTAACAATAAATAAAAAGGGAACCTAAGGCTTGTCTAAGTTATAATAACTACCCTTGACTCTGTATGGATCCATACTTCCCACCAAATCAGAAAGTTGTTGGGAAAACATATACCTCTCTTAAAATTTTTCACATGGTACAGTCCTCGTTTTCATCAAGACATAGAACATCATCTCAGGACATTCACAGTCTATCCAAAGGTATAATTCTCACACCAACCCTAGAATGCTAAGTAGTTGTTGGGGTTGTCAAGCTTGGTCAAGTAAATATCCTGACTCAAAAGCGCTATCTTAGTCATTGGGACCTTCACCACTCAACACCTTACCCCCAAGACTACTACAAGTGGGTCCCTACCTTTCATTCCTTAGTGTACCAATTGTAATTTCCCATGCAGGGTATCATGCCACTTCATGTCCCTCGTATCACATTACTCTATTTTTGTAGTTATTGTCCTTGCTTAACACTCATAACTTGGACAGAAGCTTCCTTGGTCTTAGTACGCCTAAGCACCAACACAGTCTCTCCTTAACATCTCTGTCTCTTAGTATAGAGGTTGAGTTTTTTTATCACAATATAATAATTTGGAGTCATACAATTAGATATTCATGTAAGAAATAAAAGAACTTAATGTTTCATCAATCTAATTTAATTTAACCTAATTATTTTTAAGTACCAAATTTAATAATTAAATTTACTTAGGGAATATTAATTTAGATACTAATTATTTATCAATTAGGATTTGATTATTAAAATATTTTAAGTATGTGCTTAGGTACTTAATAAAGTTTTTAACTTGTTTAATCAAGATTAAGCATATAATTGATTTTTCACATTGATGACCAAATTACTTAGAAGTTCCTAATACCATGATTACTTCATTTTATTAAAGCTAAAGCTTGGTTCATTAAGTCATGATTCAAAGAAATTATGTAAACCAAGTTACTTGTGGATTGTATCAAAACTAGGTCTTTATAATCATATTATGAGAATCCTTTACAATTGTAAAAAATAGAAAAGTTATATTTATTAAGAAAAACTATGTTTAACCTTCATTAAAAGGGTTTACATTTAAGTTCTAGGTGTTAAGAAAGTGGTATTTTACAAAATAGAAAAAGTATCATATATTTTTGCTCAAAACAGACTTTAGAGGTAGCAGATTCATGCTTCAGTTTTGAATTTCAATTTGGATGGGTAAATGATTTTTGTTTGACATCATCTATAGTTTGTTGGAAATATATTTCTTTCTAATTTCTAAATCTCAAGGATCATATCAAGTAAAAGTCTACAAAATTAGATACAAAAATAACAAAATAGAGGGGTCAGCAGACTCTATTGGAGGACCGGTGGCACTCTTTTGTCATTTTCGTAAACCACTTCAATTTTTCAGAAACCAATATTTTTAGAAATTACACTGAGAAACCTTTCTAAAAATTCAAAGATCATTGAAAACCAAGGTCTATCCGATTTATGGTGATTTTTCAAAGTTTGCAGTTATCTACAGGTGTTCCCTGTCAGAAAAGTGTATGACTTTTAGATTCTAAAAATTATTGAAAATAGTAAATGGAAATGAACATAGATAAACTATATATGCTTGGAAATCTTATTAAGTATTATTTCTATTTGTTCAAGGGTTTTGGGCAACACACAATAGATTCTTCTAAAATCTCCTTTTTGTACCAACTACTAGCTAGCATTTTTAGAAAAGCAACTCTAATTTTGAAAAAATTTAACTTTGTCAATTCTTAACTTTTTTAAGTGCTTCTCAAGACTATTTTGGATAAAATTTTGTCTAAATTCCAACAAAAAAAGAAGCACTCAAAGATATTAAGTATAACTCAAAATATGGCAAAAATAGTGAGCAGTGTTCAGGCAAAAAACGAAAACAATTTGCTGGACATCAAGTTCTTCTTTTTGAAAAGCTTTTCTTTCATCAAGTTATTAACTCTAAATGAGAAAAAATAAATTTAGGAGTTCTTAAGAAAGTGATCATCTATTGTGTCCTTATCGAAAGGTCTTATCCATAAGGTTCAAGGAGGATCCATAGTTCAAATGTTTTTCTTTTTCAGCTTCTTGTTACATTAAGGAAAGTTTGCAAGCTTTTCGCTCTTGTTTATGGATGTAGTAGTTTATAACCAAACCTTTAACATTTTATGATAATTTATCCACATAAACCAATATTTAAATGTAACAACAACATCAAACAAGAATCCACAGCCATAAAACATCATAGGGCAACAAGATAAGAAAAGAACAACAACATAAGTAAAATGTAACAACAACAAGAAAATAAAAGAAGTAATAGGAAAATAAAAAGCTAAGGGTTTTGGGGGTAAAATCCACTCCAAAACTATCTACATAAAGCAATTAAAGCTTTAGGATTTTGGGAAAAAATCCACTCAAAAACCATCTACATAAAAGCAATTAAAGCTAAATGTTTTGAGGGTAAAATCCAGTCCAAACCATCTACTTGAAAGTAATTAAATAAACAGTAAAAGCTAAGGGTTTGGGGGGAAAAACCCACTCCAAAACCATCTACATGAAAGCAATTAAATAAGAACAGCCTTACTCCCCCTATACCTTACATAAAGCTTTGAAGAAGAAAAGGAAAAGTGGACACTTGAAGCTCCTAGGTGGTGGTCTTGGATGGAGGTTGAAGGGGGAGCAGAATGGAGAATTTTGAGTGTTAAAATAAATTTGAATGAGCTAGGAAGAAGGGTAGCAATTCAGCCAGTTTGGGGAAGGATGAAGAGTGAAAAAAATATGACCCATGGATAGCCTTTTTATAAAAGAAGGAATAGGTAGCATAGTCAAAATTGTGGGCTTGTAAGATTTTTTTTTTTTTTACTTTCTTTCACAACATGTGAACAAAATAAGGGTGTGGGTTTGCATAACAAAGGTTGAATGTTCTAAGTCTCTACTCTCCCAAGTCTCTACGTTTCGTTTTCTCTACAGACAAATCGACTAGAGTAGATATAAGCGACTTAAACTATAGTAATTTGATTTTTATAGCGAATGAATGAATTTTTCATTGAAACTTTGTGAGCATTTTAATTATTGACTAAAAATAATTTCTATAATTTAAAATTAATTTTATATAATTTATTTCAAAATTTTAAGTATTTATTAGTTATTTTGGAGTTAAAAATTCATAGAAAGTTCATTTTAACTCAAAAAATTCCAAATTTTTTATAGAAATTATAAAGTTGAATATATAACCCAAAAATGAACTAATAATGTTCATTTTATATATTTCATATGTCAAACCTATACTAACTATAGTATTAGCAAACAATGGAGGGTAGTTTTGTCACTTTATACAAGAATTTCAGCAAATTTCCAGAAAATTCTCAAAATTATATTTTAGAATATATGACATGTTTCTAAGTTCAAAATGACAAATTTATAGTCATTTAGTCCTCTTTCACATGCCAGGCCTTAATATAGAGGAATTGAGATTAATTGTTGGTCTCTTCATTCCTCGATTTATCAAAAACAATTTTACATATATTAAGAAAAAAATTATGATACTAAAATGAGGGTGTTACAATTCATTCCCAAAATTCACTTACCAAAAAATAAATGTGGATACTGCTCTTGTATTTTACTTTCCAACTCCCAGGTAGCATCATCATTATCATTTTGGCTCCACACAACCTTCACCAAAGGTATTTCCTTACCTCGAAGCTACTTCATCCTCCGATCTGCTATCCTTATTGGGGATACATCATAAGAAAGGTTTTCTCTTATTTGTACTACATCAGGTTCAATGACATGTGAAGGATTAGGAATATACTTACGAAGTTGGGAAATATGAAAAACATCATGGAGGTTAGAAAGATTAGGAGGTAAGGCTATCTGGTATGCAACAAGACCAATCCTTTTGAGGATTTGATAAGGAACAATGAATTTAGGGGAAACTTTTCGGGACTTAAGTGCTCTACCAACCCCAGTTACAGGTGTAACTTTCAAGAATACATGATTCGCTTCTTAAAACTCAAGGGGTTTTCTTCTTTTATCATAGTAACTCTTCTTCCTATCCTAAGACACTTTCATCCTTTCCCTAATCATCTTAACCTTTTATGTGGTTTCTTGCAACATCTCAAGTCCAGCTATCAAGGATTATCCAACTTCATACCAATAAAGTGGAGTCCTATACTTTCTCCTATACAGAGCCTCATAGGGAGCCATCCTAATGCTGGAAAGAAAACTATTATTATAGGTAAACTTGATCAGTAGTACGAACTACTCCCCGCTACCTTTCCATTCTAAGACACAGGCTCTAAGCACATCTTTTAAGGATTGGATAGTCCTTTTGGACTGTCCATTGATTTTGGGATGATAAGCTGAACTAAGTCTTAATTTGGTCCCTAAGGCTTGCTATAGGCTTTCCCAAAACCTAGAAGTAAAATGGGGATCTCTATTAGAGACTATGTTAGAAGGTACTCCATGTAACCTAATAATCTCTTTGATGTACAACTGTGTTAGTTTTTCTAGGGAATATTTGATGTTAATGGGTAAAAAATGTGTAGACTTCGTCAGTCTATCCATTATTACCCATATAGCATCATGTCTTGAGGGTTTCCTAGGGAAACTAGTCATAAAATCCATTGATATGCTATCCCATTTCCATTCAGGGATGTTTAGAGGCTGTAACTCTCGAAAAGGTTTTTGATGTTCCTCCTTAGCCTTTTGATAAACCAAGCAAGATGCAATGAATTCTACTACTGACTTCATTCCAGGCCACCAAAATAACTTCTTCGGATCTTGGTACATCTCAGTGGAACCTAGATGGATACTCAATTTTCTCTTGTGAGCCTCTTCCAATATCATCTTCCTTAACTCTCCATCTTCTGGCACATAGATCCTTCCTTGAAATCTGATGACTCCATTTATATCCTAATCAAATTCTAATTCCTTTCCTTTAGTTCTTGCTTTTGACCTTTCTTGGAGATATTGATCAGTGCCCTAGGCTTCCCGAATCTGTTCTAGAAACTCATTGGATATTTGTAGCATCCCAAAACAAATACTCCTTGGCTTTATTTCCATGGCCAATCCCAAGTCTCTAAACTTCTCTATTAGTTCCATTTCCTTCACCATCATCATCGAGGTGTGTAAGGACTTTCGACTTAGAGCGTCAACTATGACATTTGCCTTACCAGGATGGTAATGCAATTCAAAGTCGTAATCTTTTAGAAACTCCATCCATCTACGTTACCTCATGTTTAGTTCTTTCTGGTCAAACAAGTACTTCAGGCTTTCGTGGTCACTAAATACTTCAAGTTAGGCACCAAAAAGGTAGTGCCTCTAAGTCTTTAAAATAAACATCACAATAGCCAATTCCAAATCATGAATCGGGTAGTTAACCTCATGTGGTCTTAATTGCCTTGATGCATAAGCTGCTACCTTCCCTCCTTTCATCAATGCGCATTCTAATCCTTGCCCAGATGCATTGCAATAAACTTCAAACTTCTCAGTAGGATCGTGAAAAATTAGCATAGGTGTTGTAGTTAATCTCTTCTTTAACTCTTGGAAGCTTTTCTCACAACTCTGTCCACACAACAGGTTGTCCTTTATGGGTTAGCTTAGTTAGAAGTAAAGGTATCTTTGAAAACCCTTCAATGAATTTTTTATAATAGCCTGCAAATCCTAAGAAACTTCGTATCTCTGTTATTGTCGTGGGCTATTCCCAACACAATACTGCTTCAACCTTCATGGGATCCATTGAGATTCCTCCTTGCGAGATCACGTGACCCAAAAAACTGGCATGTTCTAACTAGAACTCGCACTTCAAGAATTTGGCATATAACTGCCTTTCCCTCAATATCTGTAATATTATCCTTAAGTATTCCTCATGCTCATGGTGATTTTTGGAATAAACATGAATATCATCTATGAGAACTACTACGAATTCATCCAAGTATTCTTGGAATATCCAGTTCATGTAGTCCATAAAGATTGCAAGAGCATTAGTCACAACGAAAGGCATTACTAAACACTTGTAATGTCCATATCTTGTTCTGAAAGATGTCTTCAGTATATCCTCAGTCTTAACCCTAATCTGGTGATAACCAGATTTCAAGTCAATCTTTGAAAATACCATGGCTCCTCTCAACTAATCCATGAGATCATCTATCCTAGGTAATGGGTGCCTACTCTTATTAGTGATCTTGTTGAGTTGGTGATAGTCAAAGCACAATCTCATGCTTCCATCCTTCTTCTTCACCAACAACACTGGGGCACCCCAAGCAGAAACACTAGGTCTGAATAGCTCCTCTCATTGCTTCTTCAACTCTGTCAAATCTAGTGGGGACATTCTATAGGGTGCGATGGATATAGGCTAGGATCCTAGCACTAAATGTATGGTAAATTCTATTTCCCTCTCAAGAGGCAAACTAGGAATATCTTTAGGAAAGACATCAAGAAATCACAAACAATAGGTAAAGTGTTAATACTTAATTCTCCCTCGATTTTTAGAGAAGATATGATCACGTAAACCTGAGCCTCCTTGTCCTTAGGAGCATCGAAGTGGTTGGCAGTCACTATCTCAAATCCCTTAGAGTTATTTGGCTTTGATTCGAATACTAGGGCTTTTTCATGATAGTTAAGAAGGTCGTGATTGGAAGATAATTAGTCCATTCCCAACACTAAGTCTAGTCTGGTTAAAGGTGAGCAGATCAAATTCACAAGGAAGGTTTTACCCTCCACAATAATAGGGCAATTCAGACAAGCACAAGAAGTGATAACAAGAATATTTGTGGGGGTAGAGACAACCAAATCATAGGGTAATTTTGAAACAGGAAATTTCAAGTACTTCACACAGTCATTGGAAATCAAAAAATGAGTTGCACTTGAGTCATATAGTACATTTAAGAGGTTACCATTTATAACGCATTTACCTGAATGAGGCCATTAGATGTCATTGCTTCACTTCCACTCATGGTGAAAACTCTCCCAGTGGTTTGGGGCCTTCCCATTGTTCCCATTGCCATTCTCCTTCTTAAGTTTGGTGCATATGCTTTTGTAGTGCTTGCCTCTCCACAGTTGAAGCAAATGACAGTTGGCCTTTTGCAATCCCTCTAATAGTGTGATCCTCCACAGCCATAGCAGCGAATGGAAGCATTAGAACTCCCTACAGCAGTACTGGTCGTCCTTTGACCAGATGAACCACCAACTGGTCTAGAAGGGGCATGGTAGGGCTTCTTCCATTGAGCCTGTCTTACTTTTATGTCATCTTCATAAATTCTGCATCAATTCACTAGGGTAGGGAATTGGGCTATTTCGAGATAACCCACTATTGGTTTAATGTTAGGCCCCAATCCATTCTCGAACTTAGAGCATCAAGATCTCTCATCTACACTTTCTTGGAAATAGGGGTAGTATTTTGACAGTTCGTCAAATTTGGCAGCATACTCCCTGATTGTCATATAGCCTTGCTTGATTTTATGGAACTTAACCTCCTTTTTTTGCCTTAAGCCCTTTGGAAAATGTCTTCCTAGAAACTTTTGACGAAACATTTCCTAGGTGATTATTCTTCCTTTTGCTTCCTCTTGTTGTCTGGCATATCTCCACTACTGTTCAGCTTCTTCGGATAACATAAATGTAGCATACACCACCTTGTGTGCATCAGTACACCCCATGGCAGTGAATTTTTTTTCAATTTCTACAATCTAATTTTGAACACCATTTGGGTCAAATCCATTTTTGGGGGATTATTTTTGCTGAATGCTGCAAGGCCGTAGTATTCTGTAGGTTCAACTTCTCATCCCTGATTCATGTTTTCGAGGATAGTAGTCGTCCTCTCAAGTATTTACCAAGTAGCATTCTATCTTGGTCTTCTAGCCATTGTCTAAAACAAAAAAAGATCCCATAGTAATTTTCCTTTGAACGAAACTATTGGTTAGATGAGTAAAAGTAACCCGTAACATAGTATACTAGATAGACTCCTAAGAAAGAGAGGTGGGTCACAATGGACACTCTTAAATATCAAGTCTTTCCTAGTCAAAACCTACCTATACATGCACTATCTACTTCTACTAATCTCAACATCCAACCGTAAGTCTATTCTTAGCAAAGTTCTAGTGCGTAGACCCCTCTTTGTAGTCCTTCTGTTGTTAGTTGCTTTGAACGTCTATGCCTTCCTTCGCATATTTCTAGACTTATCTTATAGTTCTATTTCTCAATAGAGGATATAAAAGTAGAGATTTTATCTTGCATTTCTATTTACTAATAGAGAATGAAAGAACACACAGCACAAAGATGGTCAAGGCCATATCCCAGGCTTTGGTAGGAAAGAACTGCTCTGATACGACAAATTTGACACCCATTCACATTGAACATGTCTCATATTTATTTAATTTTAAGTTGATAAAATTACGAGAAAATTTTTCACATTTCATTTTACGAGTGATCATCCTACAAAACTCTTTAAAGTAAATAAATTGTAAGTAAAACAAAATTTGGAAATGGGACTAAAAGATAAATAAAATAAAGCATATCACATAGTCACACCCAGAACCAAACACATAAATTTTTGAATTACATATGAAGTTTAATACATCTGAAACTGAAATACAACTAGAATCATAAAATACAGGAAAATACATCAAAAGACTGGCCATCCCCAACTATATACATAAGGAAATATCCTAATCAAAGTAGTGTCTATAAATCTACTCCCAAAAAAATACGACCCCCGTATCAACATAATCATCATGCATGTTGAGCAGGATGAGAAATGTCGTTATCTTCAAGTACCAACCACGAACAATCATGCATAAAGAAAATAAATAAAGGAGTGAGACGATTTTGTTCTTATAAATACATCCTTAATTGAATATGGATGAACACATTTTAACTTACTTTATCTTCTATCATTTTACGTATTGTATGACTTTGAATTCAAATCTACCTGTATGTTCAATATTTCAAATCTACCTGTATGTTTAATATTTGTGTGTGTCTATATATATCATTCTAAGGAGTGATGTTTTGAAATTATTATATGTTGTTTCTATTATCATGTGCTGCAAGTCAAAGTTAGAGGTATATTGTATGTTATTGTCTCTTAGAAACTATATATACGAATGAATTGTAATGCAAACTTATTTAATTAATCTTTTTTTAAAACATTCTATTTTACTATTCTTTTTAAACATTAGATTATTATATGTGTCATAAATTTTTTTTAACATTTATTGGAATATTATTAAAGTTGTCTCTCTACAACTGCATTATAAGGCGATTTGTGTCGACATTTTAGCAAATTAGAAAATTGTTAAAGATATGTATCATGGTTATCTTTTTCTCAAATATGTAACATTATGTATAAATTTACTTGACATATAAGGCTAGATTTTTAGGTTTTCCAAATAAATTGATTTTATACTATTTATAATTAATATTTATTACATATTATTTATTATTTTCCCATAACGTAAATTTTAAACAAATTTAGTCTTTTAATTACAAATTAATATAATCATTAATATATAACTACTACTTAAAGAAAATTTCAATTTATGTTACCTAATATTAATTGTAACAACATTATAATTTTGGTAAAAAAATCCTTTTTGTTGATTATAATTAATAATAATTACTTACAAATTATTATTTTTCTCATAACTTTTGTTTTAATTAAATTCTATCTCTTAATTACAAATTAATAAATCATTACCATATAACTAATTAAATACAATTTCAATTTATGTTACTCAATACTAACTGTAAAACATTATAGTTTTGGCCAAAAAAATTTCCTTTTTTGTTGATTATAATTAATAATATTATATACAATTTATTATTTTCTATAACTGACATTTTAATTAAATTTAATCCCTTAATTACAAATTATAATAATAATTATACTATTTATAATTAATATTTATTACATATTATTTATTATTTTTCCCATAACTAAATTTTAAACAATTTAGTCTTTAATTACAAATTAATATATCATTAATAATAACTACTACTTAAAGAAAATTTCAATTTATGTTACCTAATATTAATTTGTAACAACATTATAATTTTGGTAAAAAAATCCTTTTTGTTGATTATAATAAATAATTACTTACAAATTATTATTTTTCTCATAACTTTTGTTTTAATTAAATTCTATCTCTTAATTACAAATTAATAAAATCATTACCATATAACTACTAATTAAAATACAATTTCACTTTATGTTACTCAGATACTAACTGTAAAAACATTATAGGTTTTGGCCAAAAAAAAAATTTCCTTTTTTGTTGATTATAATTAATATATTACTATACAATTTATATTTTTCTATAACTGACATTTTAATTAATTTAATCCCTTATTACAAATTATAATAATAAATTAATGTAATATAATTATTAACCACTATTAAATACAACTTCAAATCATCAATAACTAAATAGTTACTCATCCTAACTGTAACATTATACAATTGGCACCAATCACACATAACAATATGACACACTTCTCAATTGAAAGAGCAAAGATCGCACAAGAAGGGAGTGTTGAATTGTGCGTTTTAAAAAAAAAATCTTTTTCTCTTAAACAAAAAACGATTTCAAAAAATGGTTTGAGCAAAAGAATAAGAATATAAAGGTTTTATACTGATTCACTCAAACTTGAGCTACATCCAGTCTCTTCACCCAGAAGGTATTCACTAACCAACCTTAGGTTACACAGGTATTCTTTCACTATCTCTTCAGGCCTTACAACTCAATCAATTCAGATTACTTAATCACCTAAGTATCACTAAGCCTCTACAGGCTTTCACAATAGAAAACATTTGTTTTTTACAAGGAATTTGACTTACAAAGTGAGGATAAAAGTTTTAGCACAATAAAAAAGAAAACTTCAAAAAGTATTCAAGGATCATCTAATAGACACAACAAGGCAATTTGATTGTTCTTGTTATCAGCTAGCTCCTTTTTCATTCTTCTATTTTGATATATATAGTCTTCAAAAAAAGAGCCATTGAAGATGATTTAGCTTTAGTCTTCAAGAAGGAAGCACATGTATCGAGCTCTTAGCGAAGTCAGAAAAGGAAACTTTTGATTTTGCACCAAAATAGAAAGTGCAGGACAGCGCTGGCAGTCTACTTTTCTGATCATTCTTCATTTGCCTGGGCAGCTTGATAAGTTGATTTCCTTTTTCTGCATAGCCGTGTTTATGCACTAAAATGTGTATGTCTTTCATTTAATGCTTGAAATATTTGAACCTTAGAACTTTTAAAAGATAAGGCATTAGTCTCGAGATTTATATATATATAAAAGACATATAGACTGGACGAGTATTAAATAAGAACTTATGTCTGGAAGAGTCTAGTACAAGCGTCTAAGCTTAAGACACTTAGTCCATGAAAAGAGACTTATTCTTGGACAATCATCATATATGAGCATATTGGACGCTCGTTGAGACTGGCATGTTGGACACCATAGTTTTGAACGTTGTAAATTCGTTAACTTTAAACAAAAACTTCAACTTTAATAAGTTTGTTATCTTCAAAATTTTGAGAGTCTAAATGCTTCATACGTCTTTGGTTCCAACACTTCTCATAATTATAATTTTCTAAAAATTTAATAGATTTTTACTAAAATATTCAAGCTTTATTTGCTTAGAAAATAAACTATAATTTTATATATACTTTATATCAAAGAATAAAAGAATTAGTTAGTGTATTTAGTTATCTTATGTTAATTAATTGTAAAAATTCAAATAATAAAAATTAAATATCTAAAATTTGAAGCAGAAAAAAATAAAAAATATTAATGATGCGAGAAGAATAAAAAAGAAAAATTTTAAAATAAGAAATAGGAAAAGAAGAGAATAGAGATTCATGAAATAATAATAAAAAATACATATCTTAACCCTGAAGCAGAAAAAAATTAAAAAAAAAATAGTGATGCAAAACGAGTGAAGAAGAAAAAATTTTAAATTAGAAATAGGAAAAAAGAAGAGAGATTCATAGAATAATGAGTGATGTGATAGAGAAGTAGAAAAAACAATATTACAAAAAGTTTCCTATAAATAATATAACTTTTGTCACTTTCAACAAAATAAAATAAATAAATCATATAGACAATGAACATACGAGTAGGGGTTGTGAAAAATACATGTTTTGGTAAAAATCACCACATTTTGTACTAAAACTGTCGATCTGGCCCCTTGTTTTCTGTTAGTTTGCAAGACTTCCAAGCAAGAACTGAAGTTCCCTTTGATGCTTTTGATGGACAAAGAAAGAAATTGCATGGTCATCGTTGAAGCAAGTATAGAAATGTACATTTTATTCAATTTTCTCACTGGTGTTGCATCAACAATTTGTCCCCAAGCATGGAAATTTTGGGTGCTAAGATTTTTTTGAAACCATTCAAATACTAAATCAGTGGAGTGTGCCACATAAGCAAAAACAATGATATGGAAAAAATGACTACTTTCTAAAAAGGCTGAAGTGGCAATGTCAAATCCGCATCTCAGACTTTGTATATTATAAATAGATAGATAAATAGATAAATAAATTTAAAACTTTCATCTAGTGCCCTTGGATTTCAAGCAAAGCAACTTAAGTGGAAATTTTATTTTGGGGATCGATATAGACAATGAAAATCTTTGCTTCCTTAGTTCAAAAATAATTGATTAAAAAGAATTGAAGAATGAAAATTAGAAAAAAGAGAACAAATTGTGTATATGTAAAAATTAAAAAAAAATTGTTGATGTTGTTGAAAGAAGGAAAGGAGAAAAGTAGAAATTTAGTATCCACTGTACACTTAAATTCTGGTTTTTTGCTTTTGATTGCTCGGTCTAATGTCTTAAGGGATGTGATTCATGATTGTTATTTATATACCCCTTTGTGCTCCTTTTTCTTTCTATATTATACCTGATTTTTTATTCCACTTGCCCCACCACAACCTATATAGACATTTTGACCTTATATCATACATCAATTTTTATTGTTGCAGAGAGGTGGTTTATAGTCAAGCCTCTGATTAGGTGTACTTGTGATCATCTCTAATTCATACTCTTCTCTAGCCAGTCATTATCTATTGGTGGGTTCCTCCTGTTGAACATTCTTAATTTCTCACACATCTTGAGTACGGATTATTGCTTAAGGACAAGCAATGTCTAAGTTTGGGGGAGTTTGATTCTGCAAAATATGCATACTATTTTTATTTTATTTAGTACTTAATAGGATTTTAAATTTTTATGCTTCTCTTTAGCGTTTTATTTGATGTTTTTGTTCAGTTATTTTACGTTTTTGTTTGTTTAGGTACTTGAAGGCAGAATTTTGTTGTGAAACTTGGTCAAATGAAGGAGCGTAACTAAAGGAGTCTACCCTCAAAATCTTGGCTATTTTGGAGCTACAAAAGTGCCAACAGTAAGATTTGCATGGAGCTTGTAGAAAAATTTGTGGTCATATGGCAGTGTGTGTCAATTGCTATGTTCTTGTTTGTTGGGTCAGAAATGTGCAATTTGTGTAGCCCAAGATATAAAAGAGACCCTACAGCACATTCTGAATGGTGGAACTGATTTGGAGAGCTGCCTTGACCTGGAGATCAAAGAGGGCAAGGTGAAGGACAACTTTAGAGATTCAACGAAGACTGCAGCTACTCCGAGATCGGAGATTGGTTGGTAATATAACTTACATTAGAAAGACAGCCGAGCAGTTACTTAATATTTTAGGAATAAATTTAAATTATTTGGTTAAACCTGTTTAATAATAACCTCCTTGTTGCATGCATGGGGTGATGACTGTTGAACTTGTCTTTTGTGGGTTCATTGTATGTCTAACTACTCCAAACACTATTAGTGCAATAGAATTGGTTTTTCTATTCTGATTCCATAGCTTAAGAGAACTTGAAGTCCTTTATCTATAATGATTTTCTATTTTAGTACTCTAGTAATTGGAATGTACTTGATGCAGGAGTAAACTGCAGGGACAACAAATAGAAATAAAACTAGGGATGAATGATGGGGGTATCAAAATTGGGCTTCCATAGATGGAAACCTAAGATCAAAAGTTCACTAGATTACAAGGGAAATATCTGAAATTATATCCATGAATGACAAATATAAGTTTGTAAGAGATTAAGAAAAAATTTAGAAAACGCTTTTGCTAAAGAAAAACTCCTAAAAATACACTCGTTGAATAGCTCATAAAAACACCCTTATTCAAAATAACTATTCTAATTTATATAGAGGATATATATATATGTGTGTGTGTGTGTGTGTGTGTGTATATGTATGCATGTCTACATATATATATATATATATATGTGTGTGTGTGTGTGTGTGTATAGATACACACACACACACACACACATACATATATATATATATATATGTATATATGTATATACATAGATATAGATATGTATATATACATTATATGTATATATACATATACATATATATATATATATATATATATTAGCCATTCTTCCCATATGCCACAATGCCACCAGCAATATTTATATGGCAGATCTTTAACAGACCATCATAATTTGCTATCTGTCATCGATAACATTGGTAACAGGTCAAGTTTGGACCTTAAATTTTTTGAACAAGTCAAACTTGTTTATGCAAGCCCTTGTTCAAAAGCAAAACGTTGTTCGACATAGTCGATTTTCATCCCTAACCATGATTGTGCCATAATGTATGTTTTATTTTACCTTTTTTCTTAAAAATTAGTTTTGTTTTAAAAAACACTTTTAAAAATTTGGTATATTTTTGTTTGTTCAATTTTTTTAAAAAATTATATATGTTTAATTATTTAAAGAAATTACCGAGAGACTAAAAATAAGCATTACCTTATTTACAGGGATTAATTAAAAACATAATTAACCCTTACAATTTTTATTTTTATTTTTTACTTTTTAAACTTCTATACAAATATTAGAATATTATGATCGTTTGATAATTTTTGTGTTTTATTATATTTATAATGACTTATATTTTTAAAACTTGAACTCTTACGATTTGAAATTTTTATCCATGTTAACTTTAACTTAATTTTATATTATAATCGTGTCATGTCTTGCAATGTTCAAAATTTCCATATTCTACTTATAAAAAAATGTCATATTCTAGTATCTATGTCTAATAATATTCATAGTCCATATGGTATATGCATGTGCACCCTAGTAATTAGATTATGAGGAAGAAGAAACAAAATGCCATTAGTGTTACTTGTGATTACAAAGCAATTTGGTGCATTCAACCAAATCTTTATTCACTTTCAAAAAATTTGTCATTAACAGACATTACAACACATGACATATCATCTCCGTATGCGACATTTTCATCTCTGCTCGGAACACCTTCACCTTCATAGGCATTTATGTCTTATTTATATTACACATTTTTAATGTGTTGAATTGAAATAGAAAAAGCGCACAAGAAGAGGGGGGGTCGAATTATGCGTTTAAAAACTTTTTCGAAACAAGTTGATCAGTATGAAAACGTTTTCAAGCGTAGGGATAGAGAGAAGAAGAACACATAAAGTTTTATATTGGTTCACTCAACCTGAGTTACGTCCAGTCCCTTTACCTAGAAGGTATTCACTAACCAACCTTAGGTTACAAGTATTGTTCGCGACCTCTTCAAGCTTTACAACGCAATCACCCTAGATTGCTTAACCCAAGTATTCTTTCACACTAAGCCTCTCCAGGCTTTCACAACACAACAAGTGTTTATACAAACAATATTAACTCACGTAGTGAGGATTTGAAAGATAAAGCTCAAGCACACTCTAAAAAAATCTTTACAAGATTTTTGCTATCGTCCACTGGATGTTTCTATCAATTGTTTAGAAGTAATTTGTTAACTAGGAATTTTTACACCAGGCACGTATATGTCTCTTGTTTTTGTGACGTTCTTCCTTGATACATATATAGTCTTTAGAGAAAAGATTCGTTGTGAAGACTTGACTTCGTTATGCAAAGAAGAGCATGCAAACTATCCTTTCAGAGTGATCAGGCAGCGACAGCTTTTAGACTTGCACTAAAATGAAAGGTGCAAGACTGTGCTGGCGGTCTACTTTTCTAAGCATTCTTCATTCATCTCAGCAGCTTGATAAGTTGACTTGCTTTATCTGATTTTGCTGCGCTCTTACACTAGAATGATTCTGATGTTATTTAATGCTTCAAACAATTTGAACGTTAGATCATAGAAGTAGTAATATGTTAGTTTCAAGAAAAACTAGCATAAATAAATTGGATGTTCAAAATAGAACTTAGTCGTTTGAATATTTGTCGTTGGAAGCTTGCATCAGATATTTGAATTTGTTCTTCAGACGATCATCTTCATTGTTCACTGGATGGTCTTCTTTAAGCACGTCTTATTGGACGGTCTTTCTTTGACACGTCTACTAGACGGTCTTCTCTGACACATCTACTGGACGGTCTTCTCTGACACGTATACTGGACGGTCTTCAAAGAGAAGTTTGTATGCTGTAAAGAATTCATTACTTTGGCAGAAACTTGAACATTAATAAGTTTGTTATCTTCAAAACTTTGAGGGTCTAGACGTTTCTATGTTCCAACAATCTCCCCCTTTTTGATGATGACAAACCTTATTAATTTTTAAGTTTTTGTTGGAATATAGAAGGACGCATAAAGGAGTTTTTTTTTTTAAAAGACTTACTTTGCTTCCCCTGAGTCTGATATTCCAAGATTTTGTATACTTTTGAGATACGAGAAATATTAGTTTAAGCCCATATCGAATAAGATACCAAGAGTCAGATCATATTATATCTAACAATTATAAGTTAAACATAAATAGAGCAACACTTGAATTATATTTTATCATACTGGAAGATCATACAAAAGCAGCAAAAAAAAAATAAAGTTTTCCAGTTCTCCCCCTTTTGTCATTAACAAAAAGCAAACAGAGAGAGAAGGGAGACGTCATCATAGTCACTGTTGCAGCAGCAGGAGAAGGAGGTGGAAAAGGTTGAGGAGGGTGTAGGAGAGCTTGTTGGTTCTGGAGAATTTGTTGAAGAAGGGTGAAGATGGGTTGCAGTTGGTTGGTAATGTATTGTTGAATGGCGAGGTTAACAGGGGGAAGGGGGAAAGGGGCAGAAGAAGAGATAGGGAGGCTTGAGAGGTTTGAGAGCCAGGAGTAGGCGGTGGTGGAGGTGTAGGTGACGGTGGTTGGGAAGGAATGGGTGGAAGAGCTTCAGAGGGGGGAGGAGGTGCTTCGAGAAGCTTCAAGTCTTGTACTTCTAGTTGGTATGGACGTGGAGTGGTCCAAGGGTATGGTGGTTGAAAATTTGTGTGGTGAGTAAGAGCGGCAATCATAGTATATAGGATAGAAGTTTCTATACCAAGGAGTGGACGCTCGTTTGTTGGATAGACAAAAGCAGCTGAAGAGTCTAAAAAGTGAAATACACGAGCTGGACGTTGCATGACTTCATAGTTCGTTGCAGTTGGGATATCAGCTTTGTCGTCTACTGAAACTCCACTACTAGACGCTTCTTGTTCGCATAGGAACATATGTTGATGCCAGAAGCGTTCAGCATCATCCTCGTCCAAGTCTGTCTGAAGACGCTGAGCTAGGAACCATTCACGGGAATGAGTTGAATGTTGTTGAAAATCAGGTCTAAACGGCAAAGGCAGGGACGATGCCTTGGTTAGAATCTTCTTTTTCTTGCGGTTGTCATCTATGATTGGCAGTCTTGGGCAGATGCGATCTGGTTGGATGCGGATGGATGTGGAAGGTTGGATGTGTTGTGATAGGGGAATGAAGAGTTGAAACTTTAAGGTGGAGGAACCTTTGAGAGTGTTGCAGAACATATGCTCAAAGGTAGATGGAAAGAATCCATCTTCTGCCGGGTCTAGAGGCCGAAACTTCAAATCTACAGGCCTTATGTGAACAGTCCGCTCGCCCCCAGGTTTTCTTTGTTGCAGAGCTTTCTCGATGTGGTCTACTGGAGGTACTCTGTGTTGAAGTACTCCAGGAGGATGTGCATTGATGCTCCAAGCTTGTACAACTCTAGAGTACCTCCATCTGATAAACCGCTTGAGCGGTAAGTGTTCAATAGCTCCAGGAGGCAGTGCTAGATAAGCTTCAGAAGGTTTATGGACATAGTCATCCATGTACTTGTCCAGATTTAGTGGAGAGTAATCAAAACCGAAAACAGGTTCAGGGAGCTCTACACGCAAGATAATAGCATTGTCGTCCATGCGATTTTGGGGGTTGCCTTCAATAAAGAGTAGAGGCCAAAGCTATTTGGTTTTGGTCAAGGTTTCTGAGGGGGTGGAAGATGTAGGAAGGGAAATGATGGTTGAGAAGGAAGGTGATTTAGTAGGCTTGATGGAGAGATGTGTCTTAGATATGCTGGGGGTGGGGATGGTGTAGGTATAGCCTTTGTCACCAGGCAGCAACAAATATGGTTCAGGTGTGGCTTGTGTGTTGGCTTGTGTTTGGGTAAGAGGTTCAGAAGGCTCAATAATGATTAAATCAATATAGTTGCTGACAGGTTCATCAGTAGCAGAAAAGGAAAGCTTACTTCTCTTAGACTGTGCTTCCCCTGGCAGTGCTTCTGCTGGTCGTTTGGATGAGGCAGATGGTTGTGGTTGTGGTTAAACAGGAACATCAACTATGGCAGCTTTCTACTTCTTAACAAACTTACCAATTGGCTCATTGTCTTCATCATCAGAAGAGACGATCAACTGTCTTTTAGTAGGAGCTTATGCCGGAGCAGGTGAAGGAGCAGAGGCAGCGATAGGAGCTGCTGCAAGAGGAGCAGATGGAGTTGAAGGTTGTTGGGTCCTCGACCTTATAACTCTAGTTGCTTGGGTCTTGGACGACCTCCTCTTGGTGGACGGTCTAGCAGCAACTGGATTCACAAACAGTGCCTCGTCGTCCACCGACTTAGCAACCTGGACGATTGGCTCAATTGTCTGCAAAGTTGCCATCTCCATGACTTCCTTTCTATAGTCCATTAGTTTGCACGTGGTCTCTAGAGGCTTCAGCACGAACCCAGCCTTCATCTATGCAACAGTGTTGCATCCAAATGGTAGTTGAGTGAAACGATGGCCACCACCCAAAATCCTAATCTAACTTTGCTCTCCAAGAGATAGAGCAAAGAAGGCATGATACACCTGCTGTTGCCAAAAAGTCTATTAAGGAGAGCGGCATAGGTGATCTGGTCGTGCTCTTCGCGTTCTCTCATGGTCCTGAAGATGTTGCTCAGGATGAGGTGCGGCAGGTTGAACTATTGGCCTGTGATCATATGGAACAACGCGAACCTGCGCAGAAAGGTAACGCTGTCCTTCGATCCAGCCTTGTAAAGAATTCCCTTGTTCAAAAACTGCTGGAAAATCTTCCCCTCTTTTGTTAGCTTGGTGTATTCCACTGGCCCTTCGCCTTCTGGACCCATTAGTGCAGCATCAACAATATCATGTCCTCCAAAACTGCTTTCCCAGCCATTCTTGATGCAAGACCCAGCTTGCTCACAGCCAATGTCTTAGGCAACAGAGCCGAGATCCAGTGTGACCTTGATGCCCAAAGCAGTTCCAGTGATGTCCGTATTTGAGAAAACGGCAGAGTTCTAGAACTATCTAATGAGTTCTGGGTATATGATCTCGTTCAAGTGGAAGTAGTTGAGAATTCCACATCTGAGCAAGTTATCCATTACATTCACACCCATGTCCTCCAGAGCTTGGATATCGAAACGGCTTTTGATAAGAACAACAACCTTGTCTAGGCTCTCCACACGAGCCATGGCCTTTGCAGAAGGACCAGCCTTGTTAGATGCCGTTTCTGAGAGCTTGAAAGATTGTTAGGGTTTGAGAGGTTTCAAGAGACTGAGAAAGTTCAGGTCGATTTGAGAAGAGGTGAGTGTTTGGTTTAGGTTTGAGTGTATATGAAGAAACCGAAGAGTTTTGCTTTTGGCGGTTCTTTCATTTCGAGGAGAGAGGTGATGTGCAATAAATGTTGGGTCAGGTGCTTACATATCTTGAGGTTGGTTATACGGCGCATGAGTGACTTAGACCGGAATAAAGCATTTATTCAAATCATTTTCAGAGAAAAACATGATTAAGTACGGATAAAGATCGTTATGCACACATAAATGTAAATTGTTATGGAATGCGAAAAGCTATGCAAGTGGACGATGTAATAGTGGACGCTACAACACATTGGATGCTCACATCTTTGGACGATCAAGGCATGTTGAATAAACCATTCATTTATAAATTCCATACCAAGAAGATCTCGAATATGGATGAGTTTATCTTCAGGAAGGGGTTTTGTAAATATGTCGACCAATTGATTTTTAGTGTTAACAAACAGAATATTGACAATTCCCTTCTGAACATAATCTCTTATAAAATGATGTTTTATTTCAATGTGCTTTGCCCGAGAATGTAAAATAGAATTTTTAGACAGATTTATAACAGCAGTGTTATCACAAAAGATAGGAATGTTACTCTCGTAGATACTGTAGTCTTCTAACTGATGCTTGATCCATAAAAGTTGTGAGCAACAAGATGCAGCTGAGACATACTCTGCTTCCGTTGTAGACAGTGCAATCGTCCCTTGTCTTTTGCTCGTCCAGGAGACGAGATTCCCACCAATGAGGTGACATCCTCCACTGGTGCTTTTGCGTTCTACTTTATCTCCCGCATAGTCAGCATCATAGTAACCAACTAACCTGTATTCTTTGTTTGACTTAAAACACAAACCTAGGTTAGTGGTCCTTCTTAAGTATCTAAAAATTCTCTTAACTGCTGTTAGATTAGTTTCTCTAGGGTCAGACTGAAAATGGGCACATAAGCATACACTGAACATAATGTCAAGTCTGGACGCTGTGAGATATAAAAGAGACCCAATCATACCTCGATATGTAGTTTGGTCTACCTTTTTAGAAGAGTCATCCAGGCTGAGTACTGACGATGGATGCATAGGTGTACTCATTTCCTTGGCATCGTCCATCTTGTACTTCTTGAGAAGTTCGTTGACATATTTTGTTTGATGTATGAATATGCCATTTGCAGTCTGCTTTACTTGCAATCCCAGGAAGAATTTTAATTCTCCCATCATACTCATCTCGAATTCTGCTGTCATGATCTTAGAAAAATCCTGGCATAAAGCGTCATTAGTAGCACCGAATATAATATCGCCTACATATATTTGCGTAATAATAAAGTGTGATTTAACGTCTTTGCGAAAGAGAGTGGTGTCCACTTTTCCTCTAGTAAAACCATTTTCTAAAAGAAATGAACTTAGCTTTTCATACCAAGCTCTTGGAGCTTGTTTAAGTCCATACAAAGGCTTTTTCAGTTTGTAAACATGTTTTGGAAAAGTATCACCCTCAAAACCAGGAGGTTGTTTCACATAGACTTCCTCGTTTATTATGCCATTTAAGAATGCACTTTTTACGTCCATTTGATAGAGTTTCATATTACTATGAGCAACAAATGAAAGTAAGATGCAAATGGCTTCTAATCTAGCTACTAGTGCAAAGGTTTTGGTAAAGTCTATACCTTCTTCTTGAGAGTAGCCTTGAGCTACAAGTCTTGCTTTATTTCTTACCACTTTGCCAGCTTCATCTAGCTTGTTGCGGAAGACCCACTTTGCTCCAATGGTAGACTTGTCCTTGGGTGTAGGAACTAGCATCCAGACATCATTCTTTTTGAATTCACTAAGTTCATCCTTCATGGCCCTGATCCAGCCATCGTCCAGGAGAGCTTCGTCCACTGTCTTTGGTTCCAGTTGAGAAATCAAAGCAGCTTGAGCTTGCTCCTTGAAGGTCGATCTTGTCCTGACATGATCTTGAACGTTTCCAAGAATTTGATTATCTAGATGATAGGTCTTCATTTGCCAAGAGTGTCCAGTTGGTTCCTTTTCTTCTTCTTTTGGATTGTCCATCTGATCTCTAGATGTTGAAGGACTAGCATCTTCTAGCTTTATATCTGCAAATGAATCGTCTAGCTCTGATATTTCTTTATCAAGCTTATTGTCATTGAATTTAACATGGATGGCTTCTTCAACTATTAAGGTTCTAGAGTTGTAAACTCTATAAGCCTTGGATGTTTCGAATAGCCTAACAGTATTCCATCATCACACTTAGAATCAAACTTTCCAAGATTGTCCTTAGTGTTTAAGATGAAACATTGACATCCAAAGGGATGAAGATATGATATGTTGGGCATTCGTCCTTTCCACAATTCATAGGGAGTCTTTTTCAAAATACGTCTTATATAAATTCTATTTTGTAAATAACATGCAGTGTTTACTACTTTAGCCCAGAAGTGCTTAGGAGTGGAATTATCATTTAGCATGGTTCTAGCCATTTTTTGTAATGACCTATTCTTTCTCTCTACCACACCATTTTGTTGTGGTGTTCGTGGTACAAAGAAGCTGTGGAGAATTCCGTTCTCCTCACAGAACCCTTGAAAACTTTAGTTTTTGAATTCCCTTCCGTGATCACTTCTGATTAAAGCTATGCAAACGCCTTTTTCATTTTGAATTCTTTTGCAAAAGATTGAAAAGATCTTATAAGACTCATCCTTGTGTTTTAAGAACATAACCCATGTCCATCTAGAGTAGTCGTCCACTACGACTAATCCATAACTGTTTTCCACTGAGGGAGGCAGTTCTGGTTGGACCAAACAAATCAATATGTAGCAGCTCAAGAGGTCTAGTTGTGGAAACAATATTTTTTGATTCAAAAGAGCTTTTTACTTGTTTCCCTTTTTGACATGCATCATAGAGAACATCAGACTTGTAAGCAAGATTTGGAAGTCCTCTTACGAGGTTATGCTTATTTAGCTTTGAGATTAGTCTCAAGCTTGCATGTCCAAGCTTCTTGTGCCAAGTCCATTGATCTCTTTGATGGATACTAGGCACGATACATTTTGATTTGTGAGGTCATTGAGATCAATTTTATAAAGATTGATTTGCCTCTTAGCAAAGAATAGTATAGATCCATCTAGATTCCTGACAATACATTTTTCTTTGTCAAATGAGACATTGTGTCCACTGTCACATAATTGACTTATACTCAGTAGATTGTGTCTGAGTCCTTCAACATATAAAACATTTTCAATGGAAGGGAAGGAGTGCTTACCGATTGTTCCTATACCTATGATCTTTCCCTTCTAGTTTCCTCCAAAGGTGACCCATCCACCATTCTTGGGTTGTAGGCTTTGGAACATACACCTTTCTCCCGTCATGTGTTGTAAACAACCACTGTCAAAGTACTATGACTGGGGTCTTCTTTCAGTTGTCAAGCAAATCTGCAATAGGTATTATCATAGACTTAGGTACCCAAATGGACTTGGGTCCTTTTTTGTTAGTTCTGAAGACATTGGACGCCTTCTTTGTTGGACAATATCTACATTTTGTTGGTTCATGCCCATTCTTTCCACATATTTTATAGAAGGTTATGTTTTTACTAGGTTTGTAATTTTCTTTAACAAAACCAAGTCCAGATTTGTCATGAGGACTTCTTCTATAAGATAGAATCTTATTTAGGTACTCTGTTTCGTTGACAAATTTTGACAAGCTTTCTTTCAGATGAGTGACTTCTTTTTGAAGTTCTAAAACTTCATGAGAAGATGTCTCTTCTGAAATGTTCTTTGTTTTTAAAAACTCATTTTCTTTTAAAACCTTTTTATGCTCTTCGTTGAGCAAATTGAATTCTTTTGTTATTTTTGAAATTTTCTTTTTCAGTTCTTTATATCCTATTGAGAGAGTTGAGGAGTTAGCAAGCAAATCATTATAGGCTTCTTGTAGAGAGATTAAGTTATCAAAGTTTACGTCTTCGTCTTACTCATTATCTGAGCCATTAAAGCTGGTCTCCGCCATGAGACACAAGGTTGGCTTCTTCTTCTCCTTCTTCATTTGATGAAGATAGGTCCATGTCTTCCTAGGTAGCCATGAGACCCTTTTTTCTTGAAGAACATCTTCTTTTTGTCCTTCTGCAAACTGGGACATTCAGCTGTGAAATGTTCAGGCTTCTTGCATTCATAGTAGATTGAAGGACTCTTTTCTTTTGGTGCCTTGTTAAACTTCTTTGTGAAGTTTTTGGCTCTTAATCCTCCTTTCTTCTTCCACATAGCTTGTATTTTTCTAGAGATGAAGGATATTTCATCTTCATCTGAGTCATTTTCTTCGGACTCTTCCTTTGAGGATTCTTCTACGTTTAGTGCTTTAGACGATGATCTTCTGGGTGGACGCTGGACGCTTAAAGCGATGGACTTCTTCTTCTGTCCTTCGTCTTGCTTTAGCTCCAGTTCGTGGACTTTAAGAGTTCCAAGTAACTCTTCCATTGAGAGTGCTGTTAGATCCTTGGAAGCTCTTAAAGCTGTAACCTTGCGGTCTCCATTGCCTAGGCAAACTTCTCAAGATTTTGTCAATGTGATCATAATTATCATAGGTTTTGCCTAAGGACCTCAGGTTGTTTATTATGGTTTGAAATCTACCAAACATAAGTTTGATAGTTTCATTTTCTTCCATAGTAAAGAATTCATATTGTCTTACAAGTAAGCTCAACTTAAACCTCTTTACTTATGAAATGCCTTCGTAGGCAAGAACGAGGGTATCCCACATTTTCTTAGCACTTGTTAAGCTATGTACCTTTTCATATTCAGATTCAGATAAGGCACACATCATAGCATTTCTAGCTTTTGAGTTTAGAAGATACCTCTGTTTGTGAGATTCTGTCCATTGACTTCTTGGCAGCTCCACTCCATCATTGTCAAGGGGCAGGTAGTCACCTGGTTTCTACTACGTCCCACATGTCTATGTGACATGCATCAAAGAATGTTATCATTCTTTGCTTCCAATAATCGTAGTTTTGTCCTTTAAAGAGAGGCGGTCTGTTAACGGCTTGTCCTTCGTTTTACATGAGTGGTCAGGATCGTTTTAACCCCTGCAGTGTTAGATGCTCAACCCCAAGAGGCCAAGCTTTGATACCAATTGAAATAGAAAAAGCGCACAAGAAGGGGGGGTTGAATTATGCGTTTAAAAACTTTTTCGAAACAAGTTGATCAGTATGAAAACGTTTTCAAGCGTAGGGATAGAGAGAAGAAGAACACAGAAAGTTTTATACTGGTTCACTCAACCTGAGCTACGTCCAGTCCCTTTACCCAGAAGGTATTCACTAACCAACCTTAGGTTACAAGTATTGTTCATGGCCTCTTCAGGCTTTACAACGCAATCACCCTAGATTGCTTAACCCAAGTATTCTTTCACACTAAGCCTCTCCAGGCTTTCACAACATAACAAGTGTTTACACAAACAATATCAACTCATGTAGTGAGGATTTGAAAGATAAAGCTCAAGCACACTCTAAAAAAATCTTTACAAGATTATTGCTATCGTCCACTAGATGTTTCTATCAATTGTTCAGAAGTAATTTGTTAACTAGGAATTTTTACACCAGGCATGTATATGTCTCTTGTTTTTGTGACGTTCTTCCTTGATACATATATAGTCTTTAGAGAAAAGATCCATTGTGAAGACTTGACTTTGTTATGCAAAGAAGGCCGTGCAAACTATCCTTTCAGAGTGATCAGGCACAACAGCTTTTAGACTTGCACTAAAACGAAAGGTGCAAGACTGTGCTGGCGGTCTGCTTTTCTGAGCATTCTTCATTCGTCTCAATAACTTGATAAGTTGACTTGCTTTATCTAATTTTGCTGCGCTCTTGCACTAGAATGATTCTAATGTTATTTAATGCTTCAAACAATTTGAACGTTAGATCACAGAAGTAGTAATATGTTAGTTTCAAGAAAAACTAGCATAAATAAATTGGACGTTCAAAATAGAACTTAGCTGTTTGAATATTTATCGTTGGAAGCTTGCATCAGATATTTGAATATGTTCTTCAGATGATCATCTTCAGTGTTCACTGGACGGTCTTCTTTAAGCACGTCTTATTGGACGGTCTTTCTTTGACACGTCTACTGGACAGTCTTCTCTCACATGTCTACTGGACGGTCTTCTTTGACACGTCTACTAGACGGTCTTCTCTGACACGTATACTAGACAGGTCTTCAAAGAGAAGTTTGTATGCTGTAAAGAATTCAATTCTTTGGCAGAAACTTGAACATTAATAAGTTTGTTTTCTTCAAAACTTTAAGGCTCTAGACGCTTCTACGTCTTTGATTCCAACATGAATATCATACACCCTTTATTAATAATTTTTTATTTGCAGGCTAAGATGCTTGCAGCGGAAAATTAAAAACTTCAACACCAAATGGTTCTTATTTTGAGAGCATACAAGGATGCTGACACAAAGTTAGAGCAAGTGAGTATAACTAATTTTTCTTTCAATTCTTATAAAATACATGTTGATTAATCAGTAAAAGCTCGAACAGTAAGTGTGCATTATTTAAGTTCAATGGTCACTCAAGTGTGTTTTACTTGAATTATGGCTTATCTACATAACATTTTTTAATGGGTTGAATATTATATGTCCTTTATTAATAATTTTTTATTTGCAGGCTCAGGCAGAAAAAGGAAAACTTCAAGACCAAATAGTTATTCTTCTGAGAGCAAGAAAGAATGTTGACCTAAAGTTAGAGCAAGTGAGTATTGCTAATTGTTCTTTCAATTCTTATAAAATACATGTTGATTAATCAGTAAAAGCTTGTATAGTAAATGTGCATTATTTGAGTTCAGTAATCACTGAAATGTGTTTTGCTTGAATTATTGCTTATCTACATTACATTTTTTAATGGGTTGAATATTATATGTCCTTTATTAATAACTTTTCATTTGTAGGCTCAGGTAGAAAATGGAAAACATCAAGACCAAATAGTTAATCTTTTGAGAGCAAGAAAGGATGCTGACCTAAAGTTAGTGCAAGTGAGTATCATTGATTGTTCTTTCAAATCTTATAAAATACATTTTGATTAATCAATAAAAGCTTGTACAATAAGTGTGCATTATTTGAGTTCAGTGATCACCCAAGTGTGTTTTACTCGAATTATGGCTTATCTACATTACATTTTTTTAATGGGTTGAATATTACATGTCTTTTATTAATAATTTTTTATTTGTAGGATCAGGCAAAAAATAGAGAAATTCAATTCTAAGTAGTTCATTTTTTGAGAGCATGCAAGGATGCTAATCTAAAGTTAGAGATTTCAACAGGAGTGGTTAGAGAGAGCAACATGGACCATTCTCAAAAGGTGAAGAAGCTGTGGGCAGTAGCAGCGATAAAAGCCATTAAAGGTTTGATGGTAGTTGCATCATTAATGATTGAATTTGGAGCTGATCAAAAAATGGTCGTAGTCATGGTTGTTGCTGCCATTGCGGGATTTACTACCGGGATATGTAACAATCCAATTATGGAGCTTGTCTCTATGCACAATGAGCATGACATAGAGATGGCTCAAATCAAAGGAAGAAGCTACGAAATCCCTCTAAGCTTGTCCTAGTATCAACACTAGGATATTTTGAGGGTGGCTTGATACAAATATTAGTAGCTTATTTCTTATTTGAATATAATGTTAGATTGACTTACTGTTGTTGCTAATAGCCCAGCATTGTTGCTATTCAAAGGGATAGCAACAGAGCTTGAGAAAGTGCCTATTATAAAGTCTAGTGTCAGATTACTCATGAGGGGTGAATCAACTTGGCAATAACATTTTTCTTCAACAAGTTAGTTCCCCATATTGTACATTGAATGGGTACATACTTTGCTCTTTGAGACTATTCTATACTTTGGTATGTAATTGGTGTTTATGATAAGCAGCTGAAACGGCCACTAGTTTGTATATGAATGATGAGGAAATGAAGACGAATTTTATACTATTTTTAAAATTCATATAATGGAGGAAGAACACAATAGTTGAAGTTTTGTGAGTGATCTTGGACTTATTAATCTTTAATGACAGTTTTTACTTGTACTCCTAATCTATTGTTTATATACTAAAACAGTGTCCTTCTAAGTGATTATCATCATCGCGTATGTTATATATATTTATATAAAATACATTATTTCCAAAGATATAAAGTTTTAATATATATTGAAACAGAATCCATTAATATTTATATATTTCTATTTACGTAATTTTCTTCTTCTTAATGATTTTAATAATTATGTAACTTTAACTTGAATTACACAAACTGTGTTATAGAAAAAATCCTTCTTTTAAACACACCGTGTATATATATATTTGTGAAAAATTCTTTCTAAATAATTACTTGCATTTAAGTTAGCAAACATATCTTATTTGTATTTAAATCATATATTTCTTAATAGTTATTATTATTATTATTATTATTGTTAAAATTCTTTTATTTTCGTAAACTATCTTGACAGATATAAGAAATTAATATTTCAAAATTTATAATTCTATTACAATTGATAATAATATATATATAAAAAAAATTATTACTAATTTATTTTAATAGGGCCATAGCCCATGATTTTGTTAACAGACCCGTAAGTCCAAAACTTTTGCACCAAAACATGTTAAAAATGTTTAACTCCTATTCTTAGCATAAAATGATTTTCTTAATATTAATAGTAATAGTATAGATAAAATATATATATTTATATAGACAATTTTATCATCTTCTTTCTTCCAGCTTTTATGGGTCAACTGCCCGATGCACAAAAACCATCATATGTTTAACATTTTTGTCCATCCAAAACACTTCTTAATTCAAAAATTAATTATAACGAGACCAAATACACAAGATAAACCATGATAAATCATCCAACTATCAAGATATCTCATCTAGCACGAGACAATAATATAAACTAAAACATCACAACTTGATTTAGGGATTTAGGGGCAAATCCCTCACACAAACCCATTGATTAATGAAAAAAAAAATAAGGCTATTTCCCCGCTCCCCCCTTTTACCTTAAAAAAAGCTTTGATGGAAGAGAGGAGAAAGTTGGAGAGAACAACTTGATCCACAACACCAAATTTAGTCTCTTAATTTTAACCAAATTTAGTCTCTTAATTACAAATTAGTATAATCACTAATATATAACTACTTATTAAAGACAATTTCAATTTATGTTACTTAATACTAATTGTAACAATTATAATTTTGGTAAAAAAATTCCTTTTTGGTGATTATAATTAATAATAATTCCATACTATTTATTATTTTTCTCATAACTTACATTTTAATTAAATTCAATCTCTTAATTAAAAATTAATAAAATCATTAATATATAACTACGAATTAAATTCAATTTCAATTTATGTTACTCAATATTAATTGTAACAACAATATAGTTTTGGTCAAACAAAATTCCCTTTTTGTTGATTATAATTAATAATAATTACAGACAATTTAATATATATTTTTCTATAACTGACATTTTAATTAAATTTAATGTCTTAATTAAAAATTAATATAATAATTAATATATATAATTACTAATTAAAAACAATTTTACATTATCAGTAACTCAATATTTTCTCAATACTAACTATAACATTATATAATTGGGACCAATCACAGATAACAATATGACACACTTCTCATCACTTCTCATAATTACAATTTTCTAAAAATTTGATTTAATTTTTACTAATACATTCAAGCTTTATTTGCTTAGAAAATAAACTATAATTTAAATATACTTTATATAAAAGAATAAAAGAATTAAATTAGTGTATTTAGTTATCTAAATTTAATTAATTGTAAAAATTCAAACAATAAAAAATACATATCTTAACTCTAAAGCAAAAAAAATATTAGTGATGCAAGAAGAGTAAAAAAGAAAAAATTTTAAATAAGAAATAAGAAAAGAAGAGAACACAGATTCATGAAACAATAATAAAAAATACATATCTTAACCCTGAAGCAGAAAAATAAATAAAAATTTAGTGATGCTAAAAGAGTAATGAAGAAAAATTTTAAAATAAGAAATAAGGAAACAAGAGAAGAGAGATTCATGAAATAATTAGTGATGTGATAGAGAAATAGAAAAAATAATGCAAAAAGCTTCTTATAATAATATAACTTTTGTCACTTTCAATTTCTAATAATAAACAAATAAATAAATGATATAGGCAATGAATTTGCATGTTTAGACAGAAATCGCCACATTTTATACTAAACCTGCCAATCTGTCCCCTTGTTTTTGTGTTAATTTACATGACTTCCAAGCAAGAACTGGAGCTATCTCTGATGCTTTTGGTGGATAATGAAAGAAATTGTGTGGCCGCGGCTGAAGCAAGTATATACATATAGACATTTTTTTCAATTTTCTCAGTAGGAACTATCATAAGGCTTGTATCAAAGAACTAAGGGCACGATGAAGTAGAAGAGATTGGTGTTCCATCAACAATTTGCCCAAAAGCGTGGAAAATTCAGGTAATGAGATTTTTTGGAACCACTCAAATAATAAATCAGAGTGTGCCACATAAGCAAAAAGGATAGTATGGAATAATGGCTGCTTTCTAAAAAGATTGAAGTGGCAACGTCAAATGTTGTTGAAAAAAAGAAAGTAGAAAAGTACCAATTTAGTATCCATTTTATACTTATATTCTAGCTTTTTACTTTTGGTTGCTCGGTCTAATGTCTTAAGAGATGTGATTCATGATTATTATTTATATACCCCTTTGTGCTCCTTTTACCTTCTATATTATACCTGATTTTTTATTCCCCTTGTCCCGCTACAACCTGTAAAGACCTTTTGACCTTATATCATACATCAGTTCTTATTGTTGCAGAGATGTGGTTTATGGTCAAGCCTATGGTAATATATTTCCCCTGTGAATAATTGACATTTAGGTGAGTGGTCCCTTCTTTGGTAGTAACTTGATTTTAGGATAATTTAGCCTCTGGTTAGGTGTACTTGTGATCATCTCTATTTCATACTCTTCTCGGGCTAGTCATTATCTATTGGTGGGTTCTTCTGATTGATGATTCTTAATTTCTCACACATCTTGAATAGGGATTATTGCTTGAGGACAAGCAATGTTTAAGTTTGGGGAAGTTTGATGTGTGTGAAATATGCATACTATTTTTATTTTATTTAGTACTTATTAGGATTCTAAATTTTTATACCTCTTTCTGGCATTTTATTTGATGTTTTTGTTCAGTTATTTTGCCTTTTTGTTTGTTAAGGTACTTGAAGGCAGAATTTTGTTGTGAAACTCGGTCAAATGAAGGAACGTAATTAAAGGAGTCTACTCTCAAAATCTCAGGTATTTAGTAGCTATAAAAGTGCCAACAGTAAGATTTTCCGGGTGCCGACAGAAAAATTCGTGGTTGTGGTTAACAATGGTAGTGCTTGTCAATTGCTTTTTTCTCGTTTGTTGGGGTCAGAAACATGCAATTTGGGTAGCCCAACATATAAAATAAACCATTGGGCACACTCTGAATCATGGAACTGATTTGGGGAGCTGCCTTGACCTTGGAGATTGAGAATGAAATTTGGAGATCAAAGAGGGCAAGGTGAAGGACAAATTTGGAGATTCAACATAGACTGCAGTTACTCCGAGATCAAAGATTGGTTGGTAATATAACTTTTACTTACATTAGAAAGACAGTCAAACAGTTGTTTAATATTTTGGGAATAAATTTAACTTATTTGGTTGATCCTAATTAATAATTACCTCCTTGTTGCATGCACGGGTGATGACTGTTGAACTTGTCTTTTGTGGGTTCATTGTATGTCTCACTACTACAGACACTATTAGTGCAATAGAGTTGGTTTTTCTATTCTAATTCCATAGCCTAAGAAAACTTGTAGTTCTTTATCTTTAATTTTTTTCTACTTTTAGCATTCTAGTAATTAGAAGTGAAAGGCAGGGACAGTAGACCGAAACAGAACTAGGGTTGAAGGACAAGGTTATCAAAATTAGGCTTCCATAGATAGAAACCTCAGATCAGAAGTTCACTAGATTTCAAGGGAAATACCTGGAATTATATTCGTGAATGAAAAATATAAGTTTATAAGAGATTAAGAAAAAAAATTTAAAATGCTCATATTGAAGAAAAACTCTTAAAAATATTGTCGTTGACTAGCTCTTAAAACCACCCTCATTTAAAATAATTATTCTAATTTATATAGAGGATAGATACATAATTAATTGTTTCTATGTGTGTATACACATACATATATATATATATATATATATATATATATACATATAATTTGTTAGGCCGGTTCCCATATGCCACAATGCCATCAACTATATTTATATGGCAGATATTCAATGGACTGTCATAATTTGCTATCTGCCATTGATAACACTGATAATAGGTTACATTTGTTCAATTGTTTGAAAATATTATATATTTTTAATTATTTTAAGAAATTATCGAGAGACTAAAAATATGCATTATTTTATTTGTAGGATTAAAAACATATTCAACCCTTATAATTTTTATTTTTATTTTTTAAACTTCTATATAAATATTAGAATACTATGATCATTAGATAAATTCTGGTGTTTTATTATATTTATAACGACTTATATTTTTAAAACACAACTCTTATGATTTGATATTTTTATCTCATGTTAACTTTAAATTAATTTTATATTATAATAGTGTCATGTCATGTAATGTTTAAAATTCACCATATTCTACTTATAAAAGAAATGTCACATTCTAGCATCTATGTCTAATAATATTCATAGTCCACATGGTATATGTGCTTCCTAGTTATTAGGTTATAAGGAAGAAGAAACAGATTGTCATTAATGTTACTTGTGATTACAAAACTTTTGTTGGCCATGTTGCTGATGAAATGGTCAAAGGGTGATGAGAATCTACGAATGAGGAAGAAGAAACACAATGCCATAAACGTTACTTGTGATTAGAAAACTTTTGTTGGTCATGTTGCTGTTGAAAAGGTCAAATGGTGATGAGAATCTATGAACTAAACATTTCTCTTACCAAATATGGCAAATCCACGATTGTCATCATCATTAATCAAAATGCTTTCTAATTGGTAATGCATATATTAATATCAATACATTTCCTTTGGTTCCCACATTCTCATGTACCAAAGTAGGCTATGCTTAGTCAATTTGAGCTTAGGTTGTAATGCTTGCCCGAATGCAGTACAACCAAGCAAATTGAACCATAAAAAATTGAACTGTTTGAAAAAAAAAAACAAACTAAACCATTTCTTTAAAATAAATTTGGTACACTGAATTGTTTTTACAAAGCAGTTTGGTGCACAGAACCAAATCTTTGTTCACTTTTAAAATATTTGTCATTGATAGACATTACCACACACGACATATCATCTTTGCACCTGACGTCTTCATGTCTCCTCTAAACACCTTTAGCTTTATAGACATTTATGTCTCATTTACATTACACATTTTTAATGGGTTGAATATTATACATCCTTTATTAATAATTTTTTATTTGCAGGCTCATATGCTTGTAGCAGAAAGTAAAAAGCTTCAATACCAAATGGTTCATATTCTAAGAGCATACAAGGATGCTGACATAAAGTTAGAGCAAGTGAGCATTGCTGATTGTTCTAGTAAAATCTTGTAGAATAAGTGTGCATTATTTGAGTTCAGTGATCACTCAAGTGTGTTTTACTTGAATTATGGCTTATCTAAATTACATTTTTTAATGGGTTGAATGTAACACCCCTATTTTTGGAAAAGGGTAAATGACTATTTTGTCCCTAGAAGGATTAGATAATTGAGAAAATATAGTTAGAAGTGTCTAAAATTTATTTTTAAGTCATTTATGTACTTAGAATAATTAATAATAAGTTTAGAAATTTTTCAGAAATTTATTAAGACAATTTTTGTGAAATGACCAAAATACCCCTGGTTGACTGCGAGAGTAGACCAGAGATTTTTTGACTTCAAAGTATTTTGAAAATTTTATACCAGGTATATTTTAATTATAAAAATTTTATTTGAAATAAAAATAAAAAAAAATGTTACACTCTTATTTTAGTTTTTCAACTATTTTTCTGATAATTGACTAGTTAATTCTGAAAAATCGAGAGGGAATTTCAAAATTCTGATTCCCACCATTATGCTCAAAATTTCAAGAGCTATCTAATCATGATTTTTAATAATTTTTCCGAGTCGGAACTCGAAGAAATTAGAAAATGACAATTTTGTCCCTATTTCTCAATATTAAGGGCTGACATGAGAAAAAGATTCAATTGACATTAAAATTTCAATTTGAGCTTGGAATCATGTCATATATATTACAATATAATTTTGGAAATTTTTTGGAGTTCCTGTGTAAAATGACCAAAATACTCCTAGGTGTCTGATAAGCCAGCCAGTATTGGTTTGACATCCAAAAAAAGGTGAAAATTGTAATTTCAATTTATTTATAGGCGAAATATTTAATTTTAGATTTTTCATAAAAATTTTGGTATTTATTGAATTAAAATGGATTTATTATGAATTTTTTTAGCTTAAAAATACAAAATAAATAGATAAAATTTGAAAAAAATTAAAATTAATTATTAGAAATTTATTTTTGATGAAAAATAATGTATTTTTCCAGTTTTACATTTAATTTCATTTTTTTTATATTAAAAGTCAATTTTTTTCAAATTTAGGCGATTTTATAAATACCGGTTAATTTACCCACAGATAAAATTAACATCTAGAAGCTTGACAGCTAAGGGAGCACGTCCACAACCTAGGAATAGCTGATTCATCACCCTTTTTTTCATATGTGTCCCTAAATTCATTAAAAATAAATCAAAAATAAGATTTATGACAAAATGGCTTATGTCATCAAGTGGACACCTAAGCCTTCTCTTCCTCTATAAATACCTCCCATCCTTGGTCATTTTTCACACAGCTCTCCCTCTCTCAAGTCACCAAATTCTTAGAGAGCTTCTCTCTCTAGAAGAAATTTTCTTTTACTTTGCTTTTATGCTAAAGTTGTACTAGTTTTCCAACAACTAGTAAAGTTCTCTTCCTAAGAGCTTTGCCTCAACAATTCCATCCTCTTCATCAACCACCTTAGAGGTAATGGGGGGAGTGGGGTTGGTTCTAAATTATTATTACTTTGCATGTTGGTAGGAAGGGTTTTCCCCTAAACCTGTTTAGGCTTAAGTTTTATTATTGTTATTATTGTTTAATGTTAAACTTTAATTTTTACTAAGTTGTTACTCTGCCCAAATTTAGATTATTAAATCATGATTACTAAATTGTTACTCTGCTCAAATTTAAATTATGAAATTATATTTGCTAAGCTGTTACTCTGTTCAATTTTAGAAAATTAAAATGCATTTGCTAAACTGTTATTCTACTCAAATTTAGAAAATTAAAATTTATTTATTTAGTCGTTATTCTACCAAAATTTTAGTAATTAAATTATACTTGCTATGTCGTTATTCTGCTAAAATTTTATATGATTACTAAATCATTATTCTATTAAAATTCTGATATTGTGCAATTTCTGCAATATAAGGCAGAAATATTGATTATACTGGTGCTCAAATTAAATGAGACCAAGAAAACCTCTATTTGAGAAATTAGGAAGTGATAAATTAGTGAGTAATGTAAAGCAAGTGACATGCAGTGGCATGGCACGCTACTAGGGAAGCTACAATTTGGTACATTGCGGGATGAAAGGCAGGACCCATAGTTAGGTCTAGAGGGTATGGTATCGAGTGGTGAGCGTCCTAATGGCCAAGGTAGCGCTCTTGAGCTAGGACAATCACTTAACCAACTTGATAACCCTGACAAGTGCTCAGCATCACCAGGATTGGTGAGAGTATACCTCTATAAATGGATATCCTAAATTGTTATTTTGTTCCTCAATGATGATGAGGACTGTACCATGAGATGATGTTGAGAGAGGTATATGTACTCCTAGTCACTTCCCAGGTTCTATTAAGAACTATTACCCACTAATGGAAAGTATGGATCCATATCGAGTCAAGAATTGAATAACATAGAATTAACTATAGGTTCCCCTTTTATTGTCAACTGTGTTTTATCTGTATTGTGTGGTAGAATTCCTACCATATATGTAAAAGTCATATTAGAATAAATCACCTCACTTCATTACTTTTTCTTTTATGCATGATTGATCGCGGTTAATGAAGACTTGGCTATTGATGAAGACCTATAAGGCTAGTCTAATAGTTTGTTATTTTATGGGATAGGGTAGACGGACACTGCTCTGACTAGGATCTTTTTGATGTACTGGGAATAAGTAGTAACTATTTTTATGTATATTTCAATCTCCCTGTACTTCATTTATTTTTCTGATTATGAAATCATGATGTACTGCTCCACGATAAATACATACAGATTTTATTTTTTTATTGTCGTTTTTAAATTTTGTTAAATTTACAAATTTTCTATTATTAAAAGCGGAGAAAAATTTTACTCGCATTTTTAAATAAGTAAATAAGTATGGGTTGTGTTCAATGTGAATGGGTGTCACATTGAATATTATACTTCCTTTATTAATAATTTTTATTTGCAAGCTCAGGCAGAAAATGGAAAACTTCTAGACCAAATACTTAATTATCTGAGAGCAAGTGTGTTTAACTTGAATTAGGGCTTTATCTACGTTACATTTTTAATGGGTTAAATATTATACATCTTTTATTAATAATTTTTTATTTGCAGGCTCAGGCAGAAAATAGAAAACTTAAATACCAAATAGTTCATCTTTTGAGAACATGCAAGGATGCTAACCTAAAGTTAAAGATTCCAAAAGGAGTGGACCCACAACTAAGTGAAGAGGTTAGAGAGAGCAACATGGACCATTCTCAAAGGGTGAAGAACCTGTGGGCAGTAGCAGCGTTGAAAGCTATTGAAGGGTCGATGGCTGTTGGATAATTAATGATTGAGTTTGGAGCTGACCATAAAAACATCCTAGTCATGGTTGTTGCTGCCATTAGGGGATTTATTTCTAGGATATGTAACAATCCAATCATGGGGCTTGTGTCTATGTACTATGAGCATGACATAGAGATGGCTCAAATTGAAAAAACTAAGAGGAAGAAGCTACAAAATCCCTCTAAGCTTGTCCTAGTGTCAATACTAGGATATTTTGTGGGTGACTTGATACAAATCTTAGTAGCTTATTTCTTATTTGAATATAATGCCAGAATGGTTGTGATTGTTGTGTTAATATCCTAGCACTGCTGCTATTCGGAGGGATAGCAAAAAAGCTTGAGAAAGTGTCTGTTAATATCCTAGTACCCTTTATTATACATTGAATGTGTACATACTTTGCTCTTTGACACTACTCTATACTTTGCTATGTAATTCAAGTTAATGATATGTAGCTGAAACAGCTACCAGTTTGTATGTAAATGATGAGGAAATGAAGGCAGATTTTATACTATTTTTAAATTCATATAATGGAGCAAGAATACAATAGCTAAGTTCTGTGAGTGATCTTGAATCTATTAATCTTTAATGTCAGTTTGCACTCATACTCCTAATCTATTGTCTATATATCAAAATAATGTCCTTCTAAGCACACGTGTCACCTTCATTTTTTTCATTTTTCGCTCAAAATTCACCTCCATTTTTTTTTTATCTCAAGTACTTTTCGCTTTTACGCACTTCCCAAGTGTGCATATGGTTTTTAATCCCCAAAAGAGTGTCTCCCTCACGCTTCCTGTTTCTGGTAGCACGTTAATCTCCAGGAGTGTTGCTGTAGAAACGAAAATACAAAAAATGCACACATGTAAATTGAACCCAGTCCCTTTTCCTTTACACAATCCGTTTTATCAATAAATTAGTAAACCTTCTCATTTCATATGCATTGCAAACTTTATATATATCTGTAATAATTAATGTTTACCAGTTTTTACAATTAATATATACCAGTTTATAACATTGCTCTAAAGTTTATAGAAACACAATTATAAAATATTTACTAAAAAAAGTTGAATCTTCAAACGCTTAACTTCTCTGTAGCGATATAACTAAGACTAAGCGATATTTGCATTTTGTTATATAAAAGACAAATATACAATATATGTACTATAAATATTTATTCATGTTCCTATAATTTCTAATGGGTTGCGATTCAACCAATGAATAACTCATTGATCATCACTTAATAGCTTTATTGAGTTAATAACCGCTTTGATTCTGATAACACTAATTTCAAATCTCTTTTTTCCAAATTCATGTTGTTGCACTGCAACATTCCTTTGCTCAATATAATCTCCTTTTCTTACTAATCTTCTTCATTTTTACCCTCCAGGCTCCCATCTACGTACCATCAATTTTATCACTCTAAACACCAAAAAAATTATTATTATTATTATTATAAGAAGTAAAACCTAAACTAACTAAAATTATGATCCACAAAATTTAAATATAATAAAATTACAGAGTCTAAAACATACAATAAAGTTATGAAGATTAAAAATTAAAATTTTAAAATATAAAAAAATGAAGAATTAATTATAATATATTAACAGTGTAAATTTTTTATATTGTCATCCAATTATAAATTGTCATATAATTGAAAAATTCTTAGTTTTTAATAATTACTTAAAAAATTATACTTAAGGTGATTTCTAATTATTTAATAGTACTTTAGACTGATAGTATATCAAAATTAAAACTAAAATCAAAATAAATTATAATTAAATAGTTTACTATAATTAGCAATAATTTTCTTATATACACATTTTATACATTCTGCTTCCTTCATTTTTTTTTTTCAAATACACATTCTTTTATTTGATTAAACTTTTTAATTTGAATTTATTTTATATTTTTGAATATTTTGTTTTTGATTGGAGGACAAGTATTTTAGAAACTTTTTTAAAAACAAGCTTCTTAAATTTTTACTACAAAATATTAAGGAAAACACAACATACATGTTTTAATATATAGACATTCATAAATTGTATGGATAAATTTATTAACTTATTATTATATTTGCACATCATTTTAATACAAGTATAAAGATAAACATGACCCGTGTGACTACATAGGTCAACATAATTGTAAAAGATTGTAAATAAGTGTTTCTATTGGGGTTGAATTTATATATAAATTATTTTTTCCATAAAAATGTAAATATTAAATTTTTAAAATTAAAAATAAAACAGCTGGTTGAATCTAAAATTGTTCTTTAAATACATATTTTTAATCAATATTATATCCTCATCATTTTTATTAGTTATATTATCTACCAAAGAGTGACTGATTGCAACAGAAGTCGACTATAACTTTAGATAAACTTACTTTCAATATCAAGTGCTGAAAAATTGTTTCACTGAAAAAAGGAACCTTACCAAAAATATATACTTTAATGTTTGTAACATTTTTAAGATTTTTAAAATTTTTATAATTTACACACTATTGTAAATTTATGCAAAGTATATCTGCATAATTTTGTATTATGTTTATAATTTCTTTTTATGTTAATATTAATAATCTATAGTATATATAAATATAATTTATTTTTTATATGTTAATATTAATTATACATAGTATGGTTAAATTATTTATTTTTACAATAACAATCTTTTTATTATTTTAACCTTATAATAATTGTTTGATTGTTGAACGGTGTTTTCGTATTGAATCATGATTGTCTGATGGATAATGTTACGTGGTGAGGCATGTCGTCTACTATCTAAACGTGTGTTTACTTGAATTTATTTTACATGTTTTTAATTTTAAAGAAATAATTTATATTATTTTTATGAAATATTTCTTTACTGTTTATTAATTTCTTGAAATAATTTTAAAAAAAGTAATTGTTTGACAAAGTGGTATTTTTAATTTCTGAATTATCATGCAAAAGTTGTGTGTGATTTTTCTTTTATTTTGTTGAGTATACTTTTATTCAAAATGTGAAAGATTAATATCTTATAATATGGTTAGTATTATTTAGAATTAAAGTAAGGACTTTATTTTCAACAAGTTGGAATAGTAAAAAATATATAAAAATATTCAAGTGTTTTTTATTTTGAATGAAGTACTCTTATAAATGGCTTATATAAGAATATGTAAAATATATGCTATTGTAAATTTATACCAAATATGTACGTAATTTTTTAATCTTTATAATTTATTTTTATGTTAATATTAATAATTTATAGTATATATAAATATAATTTATTTTTATGTTACTACTGATAATACATAGTATGGTAAAATTATTAACTTTTATAATAATTATCTCTATTATTATTTTAACCTTATAATAAATATTTATTGATGCAAATATTTTATTGATACTAATGGTGTGCTTTTGCACTGTAGCTTGGTGTGACCAAATGCAATAGTGCAAAAGTGCACCAGATTTAATAATAATATAGACTATAGATAAGGAAGAGGCAAACTCTACTAAGCTAATTAATGTGTAGTAATATAAAGTAGGGGGTAAAACATGTAAGAGTTTAGATTTATGCTAAAAATAAAATACGAGAAAAATAATCAAACCTTTGAATTCTCAACTACAATGGAGGTGATTGCAACTACCTTTGGGCCTTCTTTTTTGTTCCTAATTGTTGTTTCAAAAATTGACGACATGTTTTTCTAGAGAATGACTTTGACAATTTTGTTCTGAACTTCATTGGATGATTAAAATTAAGCAATAAATAATTGGAAGATATGAAAATATAATGCTTTAAGTTTGTATTTTGGAATCAAATAGAATCAATTGAAGTATAAAAGTACTATTTGAAAAATATATTATTATTTCTTACATAAAATTTAATAAGTTAATTTATTTACTCTTTTAGTAATTTCAATTTTGTTATTTTTGTTGGTTTGTCACTTACAAATATATCTTCTTCACTTTCAAGTGCATGAAGTTTTCCAATAATATATGAAATAAAAGATAAGATATATAAGGGTAATTGGAATTTTTATGTTAGAGCAGATGATTTTATTATAATATTACATAAAATAAAAGTTTTACCTGTTAAGACAACTCTATCATTTACCTTTTGTGATATAGTTTCAAAAGAACCAAACTCAAAGCATGGTTGAAGAATGGTAAAGAATGAGTCATTGATTTTGTTGACAACAATTGTCAGCAAAAACATCCTGAATATAATCTAATATATTCTCCATGGCAGATAATCCAGAAGAAGCAAATCTCTCCCATGACAATTATGCAGGACTGACAATTCTATACTGTATCCTCCGCTTGACATTTTTCAGCACAAGGGACCTCTATGGGCGACAAAGTTCTCTCTCAGAGTATACATGATTTTTACATCCGTGAATACATACAATAGAGTTTCATTTCTTAAAAGGGACATTATGCTTGGCCTAAGAATATTAACTGGATTGGATGAGCTTAATTATCTACTCTGTTTATGTAGATAAATTCTAGCTTGGGCTGCTAATGTAAGCACTCATAATTTAGGATGGACTTTGACAGCCATCCTTTCTGGGTAGATAAAAAAAATATATGTCTACTATTAATCATAAGGACAACTAAACATTACAGAAGTATAGTACAAGCAACCTTTAAAGATTTTCTTTTCCCTGGCAAGAGATATCAAACAGAAATAATAGTAGCTGAGTATTAACTGGGTTTGAAAATTGTTGCAGCATGAAAGCATTTGTAGGATTGCAAAAGTTCGTAAGCCTTTGTTACTATTCCTCCTGTTCATTTGGTTTTATTAGTTAGGATTAATTCAGCTCCAAATGTTGTCATGGTCACCCTTCTTTCCGAGCTCGTGTAAGAGGGCATGGTCCAAACCATCTTATATCCCTTCATGGCAGTTGTAAATGCCATGTTGATACCCATATTACTTGATGTAGGCTCTACTGGAGTTTTCCAAATAGCAGCCATAATCTGGCTAACCTTTGTAGGAGATATCTAATTTTTTTCTCAGCATCTGTGATCATTGCAAGTGTTGGTCTGTAAAAATCTATGATGCACAGATACAACACGTATCCGATGATACGATTATTGTAAAAATATATAGGATGCAATACGCATAAGATACATATTTAAATATGTATTAAAATTCATAAAAAATAGCAAATCCAAAGTAAGAAATGCTTTTGGACATTACTAGAAACAAAATAAAAATTATAAGCCATTTGTCATAATAAATCCTTCCTATTGTCCACAAATAAGAATAGTAATAACCTCATTCTTTTCTTAAGATCATCCATAAAGAGAACAATTTCTATTTTTTGGTTCATTAGGGGACAATACTTTTATGTTTCTATACCATATATGCTTTTGTGTCTCATATGAAGCTATATTAGAATTTAATAACTATTTTGAGGGCTTGGATGAAGTGTCGGTGAAGTATCCAAGAATATCGTATCAGATACGTACCAATACCGATACATGAAGCAAATTAGAGTATTGGTACTTCATAGGTAAAGCAGGTGTTTGGTAAACTATATGAAGGGGTGACAGGAAGATCCATGGTGACAAATGGTAATTAGAGAAGGGGCATTTGGAGACCTATGGGCAAAAACGTAAGTGACAGTTAGAAGGCAATGTGTTTATCAACAAATAGCCAAATTGTGACAGTCTATAAGGTAGTGACAGATCAGTAAAACACATGACGTGGCAGAAAAAATAGATATTGACGTGGAAGTGCTGTACTTTGTAGCTCAGGCTTTATATATCATAAATAGATAAATAAATAGTTATGTTTATGGAGATACTTTATAAAATACAAAAAAATATTATCTTCAAAAGTTTTTCCGATTATAACTAAAAAAACATTTGTAACTATTTTGTAATAAAAATTAATAAATCAATTACTCATGTAATTTCAAAAAAATTAAATATCTTATTGAAAATATTACAAGAAGATGTACCTATTATAACTTAAAAATATTTGTCTAAAAATAAAATGTGGACATATTAAAAAAACAAAAAAAGTCTTATAAGCAAACATGAAAAATAACTCAATTACTCAAATAACTTATCTTTAATTAATTTCATTAATTTATATATAAATTACTTTTCCTCCAAAATGTAGATATTAAATTTTTTAAAGAGTAAAAAATACATTTTCTTTTTTGGTTACAGCTTACAAGTAGAGAAAGCAAAAAGGAAAGAACTAAACAAAGAAATTGTATACGCAACCCTAAAGCGTCCCTTAACAGAAACAAGATCAAATCTGCAGGAGGTTCCTGGGTAACCCTTAGCCTCTCATCAGATGAAGCCCCAAACTTGGCTAGGAAATCCACACAAAAATTCCCGTCTCACAATGTATGTTACACATCAATGGTCCACGCCTTGGAAAGGTACCTTTGAATAACCACCAATTCATTCCTATAAAGATGATGCACCAACACATTATCTTTGAGAAGTCTTATAACTTCCGTGGAATCAGAATAGCAGATTACATGATGATATCCTTCCTCCCAACAAAGCTGTATATCATGGTACAAAGCAGCCATGATCTCGGCATGGGTAATATTAGAAGCTTCTACATTCCCAAAGAAACCACGTAAGAAATTTGCTTCATGATCACGAACTAACCGCCAAAACCCAGCTCTCCCCTGGTCTTCTATGGCACTATCATCAACATTTAAAACAAAAGCATTTTGTGGTGGACACTGCCAAGAAACCTGACAAGGAACTCGGACAACACTATCACCCACCTGCTCCAAACCAAATGCTGACTGGACAGCAATCATATGCGACCTTATACTGCAAAGAATGTCCTGCACACTGGCTGGAATTTGCTCAAAGGTCATTCTATTTCTTGCACGGCAACTGCACCACATTGGAGCAAGCAGACGCATGTTATATTTCAACATAACCGTGAATGCAGCCAGTCGCGAATACTACTGTCATGTGGCCAGTGTTCTCATTACTTGTATACTAACATGATCAATTGTTGCACTACATTATGATTTTTTACTGAGTATATTGTTAATTTGCTTAACAAATGTGAACCATGTATTTATTCAATTGTCAAGTCTTTATCTTTACAGCTTCAGAACCTTTTTTGTGAACCCGTGATGTTTTATGACTCCACTCCATTGGGATGCATACTTAGTAAGGTAGGCATGTTAAAACAGTTCTTTGTTCCTTTCAACGAAATACAATAAAACAGTTCTTTGTTCTTTGTGGATACCTATCATTTCTATCGTATGTAAGTGAATCATAAATCAAAAGATTTACTTTGTATTCTTCATCTGCTGGATGCTCTTCTTTACTCCATTCAATCTATTTAGAATTTTCTACAAAATATGTCTCTGAAGTTTGAAAGTCTGAAGTCAATTTAAAGTTTATCTGGAAGATTGGTCTTTGATTCATATATAAAAGAATGTCAAATTGGTATGCATCAGAATTTTTGATAATATTCCTGCTATTTAAACCTAGGATTGAACCAGGTGTATCAAGATTCAAGAACATTGTGCTGATGAAATAGAATAATTATGATTGTAGTATTGTTGCTGAACGTGATTGTTCTGTTACTGGTAAAGGGATTAAGGACAGAAAGGATTGAAAACACAGGAAATATTGATGTTTATGCTCTAAATTTAATTGACCTGAGTTAGACTTTAAAATTAACAATAAAAATTATGTATTTGTTGATATGGTTTGGACTTGGCTTCTCTGGAGCTCACTAAGGCCAGAAGTTATATATTAAGCTCAAGAAAATCAATTAAAATTTCAAACAACCTTGTTCAATCTTTGATAATTAAACATTGCTGCAGTTGGAACTAGGGGCACTAAATTGAAAATTCTGCAAAACTTATAGAGGAGCCAAGATGTAACTTTAGGCAGAGAGGTGAAAACTTTACTAACACAAAATGAAAGGGAAAAAAAAAGAAAAAGACCAAGGCAGAGTTTTTGTTCATTTTAGTAACTACCTGTTTTCAAGTCTGCCAGAGGGAGGAAGGCTAAATTTGTTCTAAAATTTCTGCCATTTCTTCTGCTCTTTACGATTATAAAGTAGACTTAAACAGAAACTGCTGATTGAAGCTGGATTTTTCACAGCAATAGAGGCCAATTACAATGTCACAGAATGTATGCATGTCATGTCAATTGTCATTGACTCAATGTTTTGCTCTCTTAATTACTGTATATGTTCTATTATTTCATGTTTCACCGCAGTTCTTGTAAATATAATTCAAAATGATAAAAATCTTGTTTTGAATGGAATAAATATAAGTTAAACATCCTTCTGCTCCTGTATTTTTGCAGGTATTTAGTAGCTTATGCTAATTAGGTGACATTTGTAATTTTTTTTAATAATAAAACAGGGAATTGCTTCATGCAATAACTATCTGATGGATGCTTTAGGAGAGAGGTGTACATCCAGTGAACTTCAGTTGGCTGGGCCTGAATATGGACATTTGCAGGGGTTTTCATCTCTTCCACCGGCTTTTACTGAAGAATTATTTAGTTCTGATCTGTTAGACAAGGTGTCTTTATATCCTCTTAGCCAAGTTATGACAACAGTGAAGACACCTGTTATGGTGGATAACTCATTGAGCTTAGCTCATACCCTGCTTCAGATACAGTGTGTTGATGGCACCGTCAAAGTTAGTCAAACTATATCTTTAATAACTTTTTTGTAAAATGTAAATTTAACCAATCTAATCATTAACTTATGTGATATTATACTCATAATCATGTATATCAAATTTCACATAATTTGAACATTTATAGATATGTTATCTAACAATATATATATATATATATATATATATATATATCATATTATACATTAAAATAAAGTGATGTGATGAACTACTAAACAATGTAAATTTAACCGATCTAACTGTTGAATTTAATGTTCTTATTAATTAGATTAAGTATACAAAATTTCATACAATGCATTACATGATGATAGAGACAACATATGATAGTTTCAACACTTTGCTCCTTATATATACATATGTATGTTATTGACTCTTAGCAACAACCTTTTTTTTTTGTAGAGACCTATTGGTATCCTTCACTAGATGCTACTCAAGCTGGGTAGGACGATTATGGGGCGTCTGATTAAGTTAGAACACCCCCCACCAGTTGATCTACACTATCAATGATCTTTTAGCAACTACATATACGAACGAATTGTAATGCAATCTTATTTAATTAATCATTTTTAAAGCATTCCATTTCACTATTCTATTTAAACATTGTATTATTATATGCGTCATAAATTTTTTTTTAACATTTGTTGGAATGTTATTAGAGTTGTCTCTCTACCACTACATTATAAGGCAATTTGTGTCAACATTTTATCAAATTGGAAAATTGATAAAGATATGTACCATGGTTAACTTTTTCTCCAATATTTAATATTATTTATAAATTCAGTTGACATATAAGGCTAGATTTTAAGGTTTTCCAAAAAATTGCTTTTATGCTGTTTATAATTAATATTTATTACATATTATTTATTATTTTTCCATGATGTGCATTTTAACCAAATTTAGTCTCTAAATTACTAATTAATATAATCATTAATATATAACTACTAATTAAAGACAATTTCAAATTATGTTACTTAATACTAATTGTAACAATTACAATTTTGGTAAAAAAATTCCTTTTTGTTGATTAAAATTAATAATAATTACATACTATTTATTATTTTGCTCATAACTTACATTTTAATTAAATTCAGTCTCTTAATTACAAATTAATAAAATCATTTAATATATAGCTACTAATTAAGTACAATTTCAAATTATGTTACTCAATAGTAATTGTAACAAGATTATAGTTTTGGTCAAACAAATTTCCTTTTTTGTTGATTATAATTAATAATAATTATAGAAAATTTAATTTTTTCTATGACTGACATTTTAATTAAATTCAATCTCTTAATTACAAATTAATATAATAATTAATATATATAATTACTAATTAAAAATAATTTTAAATTATCACTAACTCAATTTTTACTCATTACTAACTGTAACATTATAGAATTGGGACCAATCACACATAACAACATGACACACTTCCATAATTACAATTTTCTAAAAATTTGATTTGATTTTTACTAATACATTCAAGCTTTATTTGCTTTGGAAGTAAACTATAATTTTATATATACTTTATATAAAAGAATAAAAGAATTAAGTTAGTGTATTTAGTTATCTAAAGTTAATTAATTGTAAAAATTCAAACAATAAAAAATACATATCTTAACGCTGAAGCTGCAAAAAAATATATTAGTCATGCGAGAACTGTAAAAAGGAAAATTTTTAAAATAAGAAACAAGAAAAGAAGAGAATAGAGATTCATGAAATAATAACAAAAAATACATAACTTAACCCTGAAGCAGAAAAAAATATGACGTGAAAAGAGTAAAGAAAAAAAAATTTAAATAAGAAATAAGGAATGAAGAGTAGAGAGATTCATGAAATAATGGTGATGTGATAGAGAAATAGAAAAAATAATATTGCAAAAAGTGTCCTATAATAATGTAACTTTTGTCGCTTTCAGTTTCTAATAAATAAATAAATGATACAGGTAGTGAATATGCATGTAGGGGTTGTGGATATGCATGTTTAGACATAAAAAATCACATTTTGTACTAAACCTACCGATCTGTCCCCTTGTTTTTTGTGTTAGTTTGCATGACTTCCAAGCAAGAACTAAAGCCGCCTTTGATGCTTTTGGTGGACAAAGAAAGAAATCATGTGGCTGTGGCTGAAGAAGCAAGAATAGACATATAGACATTTTTTTCAATTTTCTCAGTAAGAACTATCACAAGGCTTGTATCAAAGAACTAAGGGCAAGATGAAGTAGAAGAGATTGGTGTTGCATCAACAATTTGTCCCAAAGTATGGAAAATTCAGGTGCTGAGTTTTTTTGGAACCATTCAAATAATAAATAATAAGAGGAGTGCGCCACATAAGTAAAAAGGATAGTATGGAAGAATGACTGCTTTCTAAAAAGGCTGAAGTGGCAACATCAAAATCCACATCTTAGACTTTATATATTATAAATTGATAAATAGATTTCAAACTTCCATCTGGTGCCCTTGGATTTTAAACAAAGCATTGGGCATTGATATACAAAATGAAAATGTTAGCTTCCTTAGTTCAAAAATATTTGATTAAAAAAAACGGAAAAAGGAAAATTAGAAAAAGGAGAACAAAATTGTGTATATGTAGAAATAAAAAGAAAACATTGTTGGTGTTGTTGAAAGAAAGAAAGGAGAAAAGTACAAATTTAGTATCCACTGCATACTTATATTCTGGTATTTTGCTTTTGGTTGCTCAGTCTAATGTCTTAAGGGATGTGATTCATTATTGTTATTTATACCTCTTTGTGCTCCTTTTTCCTTCTATATTATACTTGATTTTATATTCGTCTTGTCCCGCTACAGGCTGTAAAGACTTTGACCTTGTATCATACATATCAGTTCTTATTGTTGCAGAGATGTGGTTTATGGTCAAGCCTATGGTAATATATTTTCGCTGTAAATAATTGACATTTAGGTGAGCAGTCCCTTCTCTGGTAATGAACTTGATTTTAGGATAATTTAGCCTCTGATTAGGTGTACTAATTGTGATCATCTCTAATTCATACTCTTCTCTGGCTAGTCATTATCTATTGGTGGGTTCTTCCAATTGATCATTCTTAATTTCTCACACATCTTGAGTAGGGATTATTGCTTGAGGACAATCAATGTTTAAGTTTGGGAGAGTTTGATGTGTACAAAATATGCATACTATTTTTATTTTATTTAGTATTTATTAGGACATTATATTTTTTTGCATGTTTTTAGTGTTTTATTTAATGTTTTTGTTGAGTTAATTAATTTTTTGTTTGTTTTGGTACTTGAAGGTAAAATTTTGCTATCAAACTTGGTCAAATGAAGAAGAGTAACTAAAGGAGTCTACCCTCAAAATCTCAGGTATTTGGGAGCTATAAAAGTACAACAGTAAGATTTGCGGGGTCCCCGTAGAAAAATTCGGGGTCATGGTTAATGATGGTAGTGCGTGTCAATTGCTTTGTTCTTGTTTGTTGGGATCAGAAACGTGCAATTTAGGTATTCCAAGATATAAAAGAGACCCTTGGGCACACTGTGAATCGTGGAACTGATTTGGGGAGCTGCCTTGACCTTGGAGATTGGGAATGAAAGTTGGAGATCAAAGAAGGCAAGGTGAAGGACAACTTTGGAGATTCAACAAAGATTGCAGCTACTCTGAGACCAGAGATTGGTTGGTAATATAATTTTTACTTACATTAGAAAGACAGCCAAACAGTTTTTTAATATTTTAGGAATAAATTTAATATTTGGTTGAACCTGTTTAATAATTACCTCCTTGTTGCATGCACGGGGTGATGACTGCTGAACTTGTCTTTTGTGGGTTCATTGTATGTCTCGCTATTCCAAACACTATTAGTGCAATAGAGTTGGTTTCTCTATTCTGATTCCATAGCTTAAGAAACCTTGTAGTTCTTTATCTTTAATTATTTTCTATTTTTAGCCCTCTAGCAATTAGAATGTACTTGACGCAGGAGTGAAAGGCAGGGACAGTAGATAGAAAGAGAACTAGGGATGAAGGACAGGGGTATCAAATTTAGGCTTCCATAGATAGAAACCTCAGATCAAAAGTTCACTAGATGACAAGGGACCTGGAATTATATTCATGAATGAAAAATATAAGTCTATAAGAGATTAAGAAAAAAAATTTAAAGCACTCACTTTGAAGAAAAACTCTAAAAAATACTGTCGTTGAGTAGCTTATAAAAACATCCTCATTTAAAATAATTATTCTAATTTATATAGAGGATAGATACATAATTAATTGTATGTATGTATATATATATGTGTGTGTGTGTGTATAACTTTGTTAGCCATGCCTCCCATATGCCACAACTATATTTATATGGCTGATCTTCAATGAACCTTCATAATTTGCTATCTGTCATTGATAACACTGACAATAGGTCAAGTTTGTTCAATTGTTTGAAAAAGTTATATATTTTTAATTATTTTAAGAAATTGTCAAGAGAGCAAAAATAAGCATTACCTTATTTGTAGTGATTAAGAACATTCTTAAACCTTATAATTTTATTTTTATTTTTTAAACTTCTATACAAATATTAGAATACTATGACCATTAGGTAATTTTTTGTGTTTTATTATATTTATAATGACTTATATTTTAAAACATAAACTTATGTTTTGAAATTTTTATCTCATGTTAACTTTAAATTAATTTTATATTATAATCGTGTCATATCTTCTAATGTTTAAAATTTGTCACATTCTTCTTATAAAAAAAATGTCATATTTTTGTATCAATGTCTAATAATATTCATAGTCCATATGGTATATGTGCTTCCTAGTAATTAGGTTATGAGGAAGAAGAAACGGATTGTCATTAAACATTACTTGTGATTAGAAAACTTTTGTTGTTCTTGTTGCTGTTGAAATAATCAAAGGGTGATGAGAATCTACGAATAAGGAACAAGAAACACAATGCCATAAATGTTACATGTGATTAGAAAACTTTTGGTGGTCACATTGCTATTGAAAAGGTCAAAGGGTGATGAGAATCTACGAACTAAACATTTCTCTTACCAAATATGGCAAAGCCAAGATTGTCAGCATTAGTCAAAATGCTTTCTGATGGATAACGCATATATTAATATCAATACATTTCCTCTAGTTCCCATATTCTCACACTACCAAAACAGGCAATGCTTAGTCAATTTGAGCTTAGGTTGTAGTGGATGCCCAAGTGCATTACACCTGAGCAAATTGAACCATAAAAAATTGAACTGTTTAAAAAAAAAAAACTGAGCCATTTCTTTAAAATAAACTCAGTACACCATTGTTTTTACAAAGCAGTTTGGTGAACTAAACTGAATCTTTATTCACTTTCAAATACTTTGTCATCAGTAGACATTACCACACAACATATCATCTCCGCACGTGACATTTTCATGTCTCCTCCAAATACTATCACCTTCATAGACATTTATATCTGATTTAGATTACACATTTTTAATAGGTTGAATACCATACATCCTTTATTAATAATTTTTTATTTTCAAGCTCATATGCTTGTAGCAGAAAATAAAAAACTTCAATACTGAATGGTTCGTATTCTGAGAGCATACAAGGATGCTGAAATAAAGTTAGAGCAAGTGAGCATCGCTGATTGTTCTTTCAAATCTTATAAAATATATGTTATTTGAGTTCAGTGATCACTCAAGTGTGTTTTACTTGAATTATGGCTTATCTAAATTACATTTTTTAATGGGTTGAATATTATACGTCCTTTATTAATAATCTTTTATTTGCATGCTTAGGTAGAAAATGGAAAACTTCAAGACCAATTAGTTAATCGTCTGAGAGCAAGAAATGTTGACCTAAAGTTAGACCAAGTGAGTATCATTGATTGTTATTTCAATTCTTATAAAATACACGTTGATTAATCAGTAAAAGCTTGTAAAATAAATATACATTATTTGAGTTCAGTGATCACTCAAGTGTGATTTACTTGAATTATGGCTTTATCTACATTACATTTTTTAAAGGGTTAAATATTATACATCTTTTATTAATAATTTTTTATTTGCAGGCTCAAGCCAAAAATAGAAAACTTAAATACCAAATAGTTCATCTTATGAGAACATGCAAGGATGCCAACCTAAAGTTAGAGATTCCAAGAGAAGTGGACCCACAACCAAGTGAAGAGGTTAGAGAGACCAACATGGACCATTCTCAAAGGGTGAAGAACCTGTGGGCAGTAGCAGCATTGAAAGCTACCAAAGGGCTGATTGCAGTTTCATAATTAATGATCGAGTTTGGAGCTAACCAGAAAAATGTCGTAGTCATGGTTGTTGCTGCCATTTGGGGATTTATTGTTAGAATATGTAACAATCCAATTACGGAGCTTGTGTCTATGTACAATGAGCATGACATAGAGATGGCTCAAATTGAAGAAACTAAGAGGAATAAGCTAGGAAATCCCTCTAAGCTTGTCCTAGTGTCAATACTAGGATATTTTGTGGCTGACTTGATACAAATATTAGTAGCTTATTTCTTATTTGATTATAACTTCAGAATGGTTTTGATTATTGTTGCAAATATCCTAGCACTGCTGCTATTTGGAGGGATAGCAACAAAGCTTGAGAAAGTGTCTGTTATAAAGTCTTGTGTCAGATTGCTCATGGGAGGGTGGATCAACTTGATAATAACATTTTTCTTCAACAAGTTAGTACCCCTTATTATACATTGAATGTGTACATACTTTGCTCTTTGACACTACTCTATACTTTGCTATGTAATTCGAGTTTATGATAAGCAACTGAAACAGCTACTGGTTTGTATGTGAATGATGAGGAAATGAAGGCAAATTTTATACTATTTTTAAAATTCATATAATGGAGCAAGAACACAATAGCTGAAGTTCTGTGAGTGATCTTGAATCTATTAATCTTTAACATTAGTTTTCACTCATACTCCTAATCTGTTGTCTATATATTAAAACAATGTCCTTGTAAGCACACGTCTCACTCTCATTTTTTTCATTTTTCGCTCAAAATTCACCTCCTTTTTGTTTTTGTTCTCAAGCACTTATTCACTTTTCCCCTCTTTTACGCACTTCCCAAGGGTGCATTTGTTGTTAATCTCCAAAAGAGTGTCTCCCTCACGCTTCCTGTGACACCCATTCACATTGAATATAACCCATACTTATTTACTTATTTAATAATGTGAGTAAAATTTTTCTCCGCTTTTAATACTAGAAAATTTGTAAATTTAACAAAATTTGAAAATGATAGTAAAACAAATAAATAAAAGTTGTATGTATTCATCGTAGAACTATATATCATGATTTCATAATCAGAAAAATTACTAAAGTACAGGGAGATTAAAATATACATCAAAATAGTTACTACTTATTCCCAGTACATCAAAAAGATCCTAGTCAAAGCAGTGTTCGTCTATCCTATCCCATAAAATAACAAACTATCAGACTAGCCTTATAAGTCCTCATTAACGGTCGGGTACTTCATTAACCGCAATCAATCATGCATAAAAGAAAAAGTAATGAGGTGAGGTGATTTGTTCTAATATCACTTTTACATGTATGGTAGGAATTCTACCACACAATACAGATAAAATACAATTGACAATAAAAGGGGAACCTAAAGTTTATTCTATGTTATATAATTCTTGACTCAATATGGATCCATACTTTCCATTAATGGGTAATAGTTCTGAACAGAACCTGGGAAGCATCTGGGAGTACATATACCTCTCTCAACACCATCACATGGTACAGTCCTCGTCATCATTGAAGAACAAAATAATAATTTAGGATATCCATTTATAGAGGCATACTCTCACCAATCCTGTTGATGCTGAGTAGTTGTCAGGTTATCAAGTTGGTTAAGTGTTTGTCTCGGCTCAAGAGTGCTACCTTGGCCATTAGGACGCTCACCACTTGATACCATACTTCTAGACCTAACCATGGGTCCCTGCCTGTCATCCCGCAGTGTACCAAACTGTAACTTCCCTAGCAGGGTGTCATACTACCACATGTCACTTACTTTACATTTCTCACTAATCTATCACTTCCTAACTTCTCAAACAGAGGTTTCTCTGATCTCAATTAATTTGAGTACTAGTACAATCAACATTTCTACCTTATATTGCAGAAATTGCACAATATCAAAACAAAATAACGACATAGTAATTATAGTTTAATTACTAAAATTTTGGCAGAATAACAACTAAATAAAGACATTTTAATTTTCTAAATTTGAGCAAAGTGACAGCTTAGCAAGTGCATTTTAATTTTCTAAAATTGAGTGGAGTAACAGTTTAGTAATTATGATTTAATAATTTAAATTTGAGCAGAGTAATAACTTAGCTATTATGATTTAATAATCTAAATTTGGGCAGAGTAACAACTTAGCAAAAATTAAAGTTTAACATGAAACAATATAACAATAATAATAATTAAAAAAAAATTATGCCTAAACGGGTTTAGGGGAAAACCCTTCCTACCAACATGCAAAGTGAAAATAATTTAGAACCAACTCCACTCCCCCCATTACCTCTAAGGTGGTTGATGAAGAGGATGGAATTGTTGATGCAAAGCCCTTAGGAAGAGAACCTTACTAGTTGGAAAACTAGTAAAATTTTAGCATAAAAGCAAAGTAAAGGAAATTTTTTTCTAGAGAGAGAAGCTCTCTAATAATTTGGTGGCTTGAGAGAGAGAGAGGTGCTGAAAAATAGTCCAAAACCATGGCTATTTATAGAGGAGAAGGGGTTAGGTGTCCACAAATTTACATAAGCCATTATGTAAGCATTATGTCATAAATCTAATTTTTATTTATTTTTAATCTAATTTAGGGACATATACACCATTTAGGGTGGTGAATTACCCCTCTTAGGCTTGGGGACATGCTATATGAGTTGTCCTCAAGCTCTTTACTGTAAATTTTATTTGTAGGTGAATTAACCAGGTACCGATAAAAACACCTAAACTTAAAAAATTAGCTTTTAATATCAAAATAATGCATTTTAATGGAAAACTGGACAAATACATTATTTTTCATTAGAAATAGATTTCTAATAATAAATTTGAATTTTTATTTATTTTTTATTTTTAAGTTAGAAAATTCATAAAAAATCCATTTTAATTCAATAAATACCAAATTTTTTGTGAAAATTCTAAAAATATTTCACTTATAAATAAACCGAAATTATCATTTTCACCATTTTGGGATGTCAAACATATATTGGCTGGCTTATTAGACACCTAAGGGCATTTTGGTCATTTTACACAAGAATTCCAAAAATTTCCTAGAAAATTTCCAAATTTATATTTTAATATATATGACATGATTCCAAGCTCAAATTGACATTTTAATGTCAATTGAATCTTTTTCTCTTGTTAGCTCTTAATGTTGAAAAATAGGGACAAAATTGTTAGTTTCTAATTTCTCTCAGCTCCGGCTTGAAAAAATAATTAAAAATCACTATTAAATAGCTGTTGAAATTTTGAGCGTAATGGTGGGAATCAAAATTTTGAAATTCCTTCCTAATTTTTCAGAATTACATTGTCAAATATTAGAAAAACGGTTGAAAAAATTGAAATAGGATTATTATATTTTTTACTACTTTTCTTTCAAACACTACTACACGAAATGGATTTTAAAGCAAGAATTTAAATTGGTTAATATCAAACCGGTTTAAAAAAGAAACGCGGTGGCATTTTTGAAATTATAACAAACTTTTGTAAATCGGTTCAAATCCAACCGATTTAAAAAGTCAATTTTAAAAATAAAATAATACTCGTGCCAACTCTTTAAACCGATTCCACTGGAACCGGCTTAAAAGTGGGACTCTTTAAACCGGTTCCACTGGAACCGGCTTAAAAAGTGGGACTTTTTAAATCGGTTCCTCTATAATCAATTTAAAAAGTAACTTTTTAAACCAGTTACAGACAGAACCGGTTTTAAAAGTTGGTTTTTCTACCTTCGCGTGCCTTTATTTTTCATTTCCCGCAGTGTTCTTCTTCCCCAGTTCCTCCCTAGTTCCTCCCTTCTAGCTTTCTTCTCCTCCATTCGCCCCTCATTTGCTCCATTGAAGCTCTCTTCTTCCCCCTCTGCTTCGTCACCGTCGCCGTCGCACCTGCCACGTGCTACGTTGCTGTCGCGCTGCTACGTGCTACATTGTCGTCGCGCCTGCCGCGTGCCACGTCGCTGTCGCGCCTGCCGCGTGGTCCGTTGCCGTCGTTGGAGTGCGAGCTTGGTGCCAAGCTTGCTTTGGTTGGAGGTAGCTCGCGCCATTGTTGTTGGTGGAGGTCTACTATTGTTGAACGTGCTCCATTGCTGAGTTTGGAGGTCCGCAAACCGGTTAGTCATTTTAATTTCATTTGGTTTATAATGTTTATATTGGTTAATTTGGTTCATTATGATTTACATTAGTTTACGTTGGTTCATTTGGTTCATTATGATTTACATTAGTTTACATTGGTTCATTAATTATGTGAATATGATTGTTTCATTTTTAATATTAATTTGAAATTAATCTTTTATGTTAATTATATTGTTACATGAAATTAATTAATAAAGGTTATATATAGTTGAAAATGTTTATTAATATATATAAGAAAAGTGTAATTCTTTATATGTTTATAAATTTATAAATCTTTAAAGAACTAGATAAATTGTTTAAGTTAATTATTAACTTATATAAATGTGTGGTAAGAATTTTAAGTATTGAGGATTATATTACATAAGATAGAATTAAGTGAAGTTGATTATTTTAGGTAAGTTAGTAATAAGTAATGAAAAAGAATAAAAGTAAGAAGTTAATTTAATTATATGTTAGCAATTAATTAATTGTCACTAAATATGATTTAACAAGTTATATGTTTTAAAATATTTTTTTATTATAAATTTTAATTATAATATAGTTTGTATATTTATGAGTATTTGTTTATTATAAATTTTAATTATATAAATTAAACCTTTATCCTGTGCAATGCACAGGCTAAAATACTAGTATAATTAATGTAATTATATTTTGTTTTAAACCCAAAGTTCTATAATTAATTGTGTGTTGTTTTTCTATTGAATTTATGCATTATGAGCGAACCTTAGTTTCCCGTTTGAGATTCAATACAATGATTAAAGTGGTAATGGTTGTATTGAATCTTGAATTGTCCGTTTGGACAGTTTAGAAAGATCCATTTTTTTATACTTTATTAATACGTAATGGTTAAATCTCATTGTAAATTTGATTAAATTTTAGTTTACTCATTTCGTGTTGTGTCTCTAGGTGCATACTTGATTGCGGTGAACTTGATGTCACCACTTTCATTTCGTGTACTTGGAGACCAATGCGAAATGCTGTCAAAATTTTGTCAAATTTAAGATGAGACTAAACCAATACGTATTAATCAAGTTAAAAAAAAATGACTTTCTAAATGGGATAGGACCACACCTTGTATTAAAAAAGTGAGATTTACATGCATTAAGATATGGTTTGTGGATCACAGAAGGAAGTTATGGATCGTAGTTAGATTAATTCTAGACGCACAACTAATAAGTATCAAAATGGAGTGGAAGAGTTTATCCAATTCGTTGAAAGAAATCTTCCTGATAGTGGTGGGTTCTTTTATTGTCCTTGTGTTAATTGTCTGAATGAGAGACGATTGCAACTTGACCAAATATGGGAGCATCTCCTTTGTGATGGCTTTTGCAAGAGTTATACAACATGGACATGGCATGGTGAATTGTTAGACATGCCAAGTATGTCTCAAACGGATCAATTTGATGTACCTATGGATGATTGACTAGAGGACATGATCTGTGATATTGGATCAGAGTCTTTTCAGCGAGCTCAAGTGTACGACACTTTGTGTAGTGATGCGGATAAGCCTCTATATCCAAGGTGCACTAAATTCACACAGTTGTTAGTGGTGTTAAGATTAGTGAATGACAAGGCAAGAAATGGGTGGAGTGATAAGAGTTTCACTGAATTGCTTGAGTTGTTGAATGAAATGCTTCCAGAAGGTAACACATTACCAAGACATAACTATGAGGCAAAGAAGGTGTTGTGTTTGATGGGATTGGAATACAAGAAAATACATGCGTGTCCTAATGATTGCATATTGTACAGAGAAGAGTTTGAAGAGTTGCACAAGTGTCCCAGGTGTGGGGTATCACAGTATAAAGTGAAGGGTGATGATATTGATGAGAGCACAAAGGAGGGTCCCCCTACTAAGGTATTATGCTATCTTCCAATAATTCCAAGGTTTAAGCGATTATTTGCCAATGCAGATGACGCGAAGAACCTTACATGGCATATAGATGGGATAAAATGTGATGGATAGCTTCGTCATCCTGCAGATTCTCCGCAATGGAAGAAAATTGATCGTTTGTTTCCAGTTTGTGGGACTGAGGCAAGAAACCTTAGGCTAGGACTTGCTACCGATGGAATGAATCCTTTTGGGAACTTATCCAATAAACACAGTTCATGGCCTGTTCTTATAATTATTTATAATTTGCCTCCTTGGTTGTGCATGAAGCGAAAATATATTATGCTATCTATGATAATTGCGGGCCCAAGACAGCCAGGAAATGACATAGATGTCTACTTACATCCCTTGATTGAAGATTTGAGAATGCTGTGGGATGAAGTTGTTTATGTGTATGATGGTTATCATCGTGAAAATTTCATGTTGCATGCAATGTTGTCCTGTACCATCAATGACTTTCCAGCATATGGGAGCTTGAGTGGATATAGTGTTAAGGGGCATAATGCTTGTCCTATCTATGAAGAAGACACATGTTACGTACAACTAAAATATGAAAAGAAAGTTTACATTGTGCATCGAAAATTTCTCAGGCCTAGTCACCCATATCGTAGACTTAAAAAAGCCTTCAATGGATGTCAGGAGGATGGTATTGCACCACACATGTTAACTGGTGAGCAGGTTTATGAACGGGTGAAGGACATCAATGTCTAATTTGGAAAGATCGATAAGAGAGTTATTGAAAAAACCTTGTGTAAAAAGAGGTCGATATTCTTTGATCTTCCATACTGGTGCAATCTAAACATTAGACATTGTGTAGATGTCATGCATGTTGAGAAAAATGTGTGTGACAGTGTAATTGGCACTCTTTTGAACATTAAAGGAAAGACGAAGGATGATTTGAATGCTCGTCAAGATCTGGTTGAGATGGGTATACGCCTCTAGTTAGGTCCACAGTTAGTGGGTAAACGAATATATTTGCCTCCAGCATGGCATACCTTGTCAAGAGAAGAGAAAACAAGTTTCTATAAGTGTCTACAAGGAGTCATGGTGGCACAAGGATACTCTTCAAATATCAAGAGCCTTGTGTCATTAAAAGATCTCAAATTAGTTGGGTTAAAGTCGCATGATTGCCATGTTTTGATGCAGCAATTCCTACCAGTGGCTATTCATGACATATTGCCTAAAAAAGTTAGAGAGACCATTGCGTGACTGTGCCTATTCTTTAATGCCATATGTAGCAAAGTCATTGATCCTATGAAGTTGGATGAGTTGGAAAATGAAGCTGCTATTATATTGTGCCAATTAGAGATATATTTTCCTCTATTTTTTGACATCATGGTTCACTTAATCGTGTAATTATGAAACCTATAACATGTCTTGTATATCTATTTTTTAATCAGAGTCATGATTGGATATGAAACATTGGCGAGTAGGCACGTGTCACTACGGAGGAAGCCTAGTTGGTTTTTTCCTTATGTAAGTAATTTACAACTGCATATTCTATTACAATTTGTAATTGTTTTTACAATCATTTCTAAAAAAATTCTCATATGGTAAGCTAACAAACAAGTAGAGAGCTATGAGTGTGGATATTATGTTATGAAACATATGTTGACCATAGTTTTAGCAGATATTGTGGATTCATGGGACGAGGTAATATATATTTTTTTTAAGTTACAATAATACTTATTATTGTAGTTGACTAATGATTTATCTTATTTTTTTATGTTACAGTTATTCATTGATAGGGAACCATTCTCGCATGAGGACTTGCTAGACATTTGTCGACGTTGGGCAAAATTTTTTGTTGAAATAAGTAATAGATAGTTTGTTTAGAATGACAATAGAGAGAAAAGAATAGTAGCTTTTATTTTATATGTTCCAAATATGTTATGAAGTTTTGTTGGTTAATAAATGAATTCTGAATTTTGATAAATGAATTCTCTGGTTGTTTCTGTGGTATCTGTCTGTATCAGGTTTTGGTTTGTATCTGTGAAAACAATGAACTACTTAAAAAAAAACGTAACTTTTTAAATTGGTTGTGCATTAACCAATGTAAAAAGTTCACTTTTTAAATTGATTCTAGAGAGAACCGATTTAAAAAGTTGTTTTACATCGGTTCGTTTTACGGTTTAAAATGTCAATTTCTTTTATATCGGCTGTATCTAAATCGGTTGTAAAACCGATTTAAAAAGCCACTTTTAACTGATTTAAAAAGCCTTTTCTGTAGTAGTGAAAATAAAATTTTTATAACAAACATACTTAGTGTAAAATTTTCAAAATATTCTGAAGTCAAAAAGTCTGTGGGTTGCTCCCGCAGTCAATCAGAGGTATTTTGGTCATTTCACAAAAAACTATGTTAATAAATTCCCAAAAAATTTCTAAAATTGTTATCAATTATTCTAAGTATATTGATAACTTAAAAAGAATTTGTAAACACTTCTAACTAATTTTTTTTATTTTGTTATCTATTTTTTTAGGGGCAAAACGGTCCATTTTACCCATTTTGAGCTCAGTTTCCCAAAAATTTATTAAAAATCTAAACTAAGTACTACATAACTGTAGTAATCAAATTTTTGAGATTTTCATCTAGTTCTCTACAAAAAAATATAGAATAATTAAGAAAATAATTTGATATGCAAAAATAGGAGTGTTACATTATCATTTGCAACGCCTAATCGCTTTTTGGATCGACGGCTGTCCCCACAAATCAACACAAGACTTTTCAGCGTGCTTTGTTCTCACTCACATACTTCCCAGGAAACTTCCCAAGATGTCATCCATCCCAAAATTGCTCCAAGTTAAGCACGCTTAACTGTGGAGTTCTTAAGTGATAGGCTACTGAAAAGTAGATGCATCTTGTTGGTATAGGGGGCACTTATTAATTCCTTTAAGTTATCCTCAACTGTACAGTCCCATACCTGCACAGCCTCTGAATCCCTCTCTTTCTAATGTGTATTCGATTCATGCATATACCCCTCCTGCTGGAAGCTTGCCAGGAGCCGCTCCTTATCCGTGCCTAATCTCTTTTGCACTGGCAAACACTCTCCGCTCTCATCAGCACCCGAGATGTTACACTTCTTATTTCTAGTAGCACGTTAATCTCCAGAAGTGTTGATGCAGAAATGAAAATACAAAAAAGGCACCCAATGTAAATCAAACCTAGTCCCTTTTCCTTTACACAATCCGCTTTATCAATAAATTAATAAACCTTCACTTCATGTGCATTACAAACTTTATATATATTTGTAATAATCAATGTTTACCAGTTTATACAATTAATATATACTATTTTATAACATTGCTCTAAAGTTTATAGAAACAAAATTATAAAATATTTACTAACAAAAATTGAGTCTTCAATCACTTAATTTCCCTATAGCAACATAACTATGACTAAGCCATATTTGCATTTCGTTATATAAAAGAAAAATATAATATATATACTATAAATATTTATTCATGTTCCTATAATTTCTAAGGGTCACGTAATTCAACCAATGAATAACTCATTGATCTGACCAGTGATGCATCACTCAATAGCTTTATTGAGTCAATAACTGCTTTGATTCTGATAACCCTAATTTCAAATCTCTTTTTTCCAAATTCAGATTGTTGCACTGCAACATTCCATTGCAAAATGTAATACCCTTTTCTTACTAATCTTTTTCATTTTTACCCTCCAGGCTCCCATCTACGTACCATCAATTTTATCACTCTAAACACCAAAATTATTATTATTATTATAAGAAGTAAAACCTAAACTAACTAAAATTACGATCAACAAAATTTAAATAAAATAAAATATAGAGACTAAAACTTAAAATAAAGTTATGAAGATTAAAAATTAAAATTTTAAAATATAAAAAATGAAGAATTAATTATAATATATTAACAGTGTGCAATTTTTTATACTATCATCCAATTATAAATTGTCATATAATTGACAAGATCTTATTTTTTTAATAATTACTTGAAAAATTATACTTAAGGTGATTTCTAATTAATTAATAGTAATTTAGATTGATAGTATATCAAAATTAAATTTAAAATTAAAACTAAAATCAAAATAAATTATAATTAAATAATTGAATATAATTAGCAATAATTTTCTTGTATACACATTTTATACATTCTGCATCCTTCATTTTTTTTTCTGAAATACACATTCTTTCATTTCATTAACTTTTTAATTTGTATTTATTTTATATTTTTTAATATTGTATTTTTGTTTGGAGGACAAGTATTTTACAAACTTTTTTAAGAATAAGCTTCTTAAATTTTTACTACAAAATATTAAGGGAAACACAACAATAAATATTGCTTTCATGAATACATGTTTTAATATATAGATAAATAGACATTCATAAATTGTATGGATAAATTTGTTAACTTATTATTATATTTGCAGATCATTTTAATACAAGTATAGAGATAAACATGACCCGTGCAACTGCACGTTCAACATACTTGTAAAAGTTTGAAAACAAGTGTTTCCAATGGGGCTGAATTTATATATAAATTATTTTTTCCAAAAAATGTTGATATTAAATTTTCAAAATTAAAAAAAACTTGTGGTTGAATTTGAAATTATTCTTTAAATACATATTTTTAAGCAATATTATATCTTCATTGTTTTTATTAGTTATATTATGTACCTAAGAGTGACTGATTGCAGTAGAAGTCGACCATAACTTTAGATAAACTTACTTTTAATATCAAGTGCTGAAAAATTGTTTTACTGAAAAAGAGCCTTACCAAAAATATTTTTACGTTGTAACATTTTAAAAAAAATTATAATTTACATGCTATTGTAAATTTATGCAAAATATATCTGCATAATTATTTATTATGTTTATTATTTCTTTTTATGTTAATATTGATAATCTATAGTATATATAAATATAATTTATTTTATATATGTTAATATTAATAATACATAGTATGGTTAAATTATTTCATTTTATAATAATAATCTTTTTTATTATTTTAACCTTACAATAATTAGTTGATTGTTGAATGGTGTTTTCATATTGAATCATGATTGTCTGTTGAATAATGTTAAGTGGCGAGGCATGTCTGAATTTATTTTAAATGTTTTTTATTTTAAAGAAATAATTTATATTATTTTTATGAAATATTTCTTTGCTTTTTATTAATTTCTGGAAATAATTTAAAAAAAATAAGTAATTGTTTGGCAAAGTGGTATTTTTAATTTCTGAATTATTATGCAAAATTTTTGTGTGATTTTTTTTATTTTGTTGAGTATATTTTTATTCAAATTGTAAAAGATTAATTTTTTAATTTGGTTAGTATTATTTAGTATTAAAGTAAGGAATTTATTTTCAACAAGGGTGTTATTGGAATAGTCAAAAATATATAAAAATATTCAAATATTTTTATTATTAAATGAAGTTCCCTTATAAATGGCTTATATAAGAATATGTGAAATATATGCTAGTGCAAATTTATACCAAATATGTACGTATTTTTTATCTTTATAATTTATTTTTATGTTAACATTGATAATTTATAGTGTATATGAATATAATTTATTTTTATGTTAATACTGATAATACATAGTATGGTAAAATTATTAATTTTTATAATAATTATCTCTATTATTATTTTAACCTCATAATAAATATTTATTGATGCAAATATTTTATTGATACAAATGGTGTGCTTTTGCATTGTAGCTTGGTGTGACCAAATGCTATAGTGCAAAAGTGCACTAGATTTAATAATACTATAGATTATAGATAAGGAAGAGGTAAACTCTAATAAGCTAATTAATGTGTTGTAATATAAAGTAGGGAGTAAAACATGTAAAACTATAGATTAATGGTAAAAATAAAATATAAGGAAAATAATCAAACCTTTGAATTCTTAACTACGACGATGGTGATTGCAACTACCTTTGGGGCTTCTTTTTTGTTCCTAATTGTTGTTTCAAAATTTGATGATATGTTTTTCCAAAGAATGACTTTGACAATTTTTTTTCTTAACATTTCATTGGATGATTAAAATTAAGCAATAAATAATTGGAAGATGTGAAAATTGAAATAGCAAGAGACGCATAATAAGGGAGGGTTGAAATGTGCGTCTAAAATTTTTTTCAATGTAAAAACAAGTTCGAAAACGTTTTTGGGCTAAAGGATAGAGAAGACAAGCACACAGAGAATTTTATATTGGTTCACTCAACATTGAGCTATGTCAAGTACCTTCACTTAGACGGTATCCACTAACCAACCTTGGTTACAAGTATTCTTGACAGGCCTCTTCAGTTTGTACAACGCAATCATCCCGGATTGCTTAATCGAAGTATTCTTTCTCACTAAGCGTCTCCAGGCTTTCACAACAAAACAATTGTTTACAAATAGATTCAACTCACAAAGTGAGAATATAGAAGATTAAGCACAATTACAAAATTGTTTCAGAGAATACAAAGATTGTCCAGTGGCACAAGAAAGCAAATATGATTGTTTTTTAGTTTCTTTTGTTGTGTCACTTGGTTTTTTCATGTTTGTTGTTTTTCTCCTTCTTTCTTAATAAATATATAGTCTTCAGCGAAAAAAAGCCATTGAAGATGACTTAGCTTCAGTCTTCAAGAAAGAGGTGAGTGTATCGAGCTTCTAGATAGATTAGAAAGGACAGCTTTTGAACTTGCACTAAAACAGAAAGAGCAATTCTATGCTGTAGGTCTGCTTTTCTAAACATTCTTGATTCGGCTAAGCAGCTTGAAAAATTGACTTGTTTTTTCTACCTTGCTATACTTTTGCACTAGAACGATTCTGTCTACCATTTAATGCTTGAAATATTTGAACATTATATATCTCAAAAAGGTAAGGCATTAGTCTCGAGATATGTATGAAAGACGTATAGCTTGGACGAATATTTGAAAAAAAACTTAGCCGTTTAAGAGCTTTCATTTGGACACATCTAGTATAAGTGTCTAATACTTAAGACACATAGTCCACGAATGAGACTTTACTCTTGGACGGTCATCATGTATACGCTTTGGACATTCGATGAGATTAGCACGTTGGACGTCATGAGTTTGGACACTGTAAAACTCGTTAATTTAAAAACAGAGACTTAAACTTTAATAAGTTTGTTATCTTCAAAATTTGAGGGTCTAAATGCTTCAACGTCTTTGGTTTCAACAATCTCCCGCTTTTTTGATGATGACAAACCTTATTAATTTTTAATTTTTGTAAATATATAAGACAAGGAAAGTGCATATATAACAAGGTTTTGATAGACTAACTATGCTCCCCCTGAGTCTGAAATATCATACTTTGCATACTTGAAACATACAAAATATTAATCCAGATAAATATCCAAGTATTAGAGTATAGAATGTTTATGCATGAATGTTATGTAATGCAACAAGTATCAGAGCAGTCAAATTTTAACGTATTAGAGCAATCAAACAAAGTAACTAAAGGGAAGACTTAAGAACAAATCATTCAGAAAAAAAAAAATCTTTATTATAGACATCTTAGGACTATACATAAAGCTTATATAACTTATGCATTATTTTCTCCCCCTTTGTCATAATAAAAAAAAGGGAAATTAAAAAGAAAGGAGGCATCATCATGGTCACTTAGGGCGCTGGTGGAGGAGGAGGTGGGGAAGGTTGCAGTGTGCGGAGGAGTTCTTGCTGGTTCTGGAGGATTTGTTGTAGGAGTGAGAAGATGGGTTGGAGTTGGTTGGTGACATACTGTTGGACGGCGGGGTCAACAGTTGAAATAGGCAAAGGGGTAGTAGTGGAGATGGGAAGGCTCGCGGATGCTTAAGAACTGGGAGTAGGCAGGCGGTGGAGTTGTTGGTGCAGGTGATTGAGAGGGGGTTGGTGGGTGAATTTCAGTGGGTGGAAGGGGTACTTCTAAGAATAGAAGGTTGGGGATTTGGAGTTAGTATGGATGCGGTGTTTCCCAAGGATAAGGTGGTTTGAAGGAGTTGGGATGTGTGAGGGCAGCAATCAAAGTGTAGAGAATGGAGCTTTCTGTACCAATTATTGGACACGCATCAGCTGGACAAACAAAGGCGGCAGAAATATCTAAGACATGAAAGACACAAGTTGGACGCTGCGTGTAGTCACAGTTCTTTGCTGTTGGAGTGTTGGCCTTGTCATCTTGCGAGAATCTGCTACTGGACGCTTCTTGTTCACAAGTGAACATATGTTGATGCCAAAAATGTTCAGCGTCGTCCTCATCCATGTCTTGTGAAAGACGGTGAGCAGCGTACCATTCCGGAGTAATGGTTGGATGATGTTGAAGTTCAGCTCTAGACGGTAGCGGCAAAGAAGGCGTCTTGGTCAGAATCTTCTCCTTCTTACTGTTAACATCCAAGGTTAAAAGCATTAGGTATATGCGGTCACGTTAGATGCAGATGGTTGTGGATGGTTTGATGTGTTGAGAGGGAAGGATGTAAAATTGATACTTTAAAAATGCAGAGCTCTTTACAGAGTTGCAAAACATATGTCGAAAGACGAGGGGAAGAATCCAGCTTCTTTTGGGTCTAATGGCTTAAACTTCAAATCAGCTAGCCTCAAGTGGACTGTTCGCTCAGATGCTCGATCTCTCATTTGTTTCAAAGCCTGTGCAAGTTCTTCTACTAGAGGTACTCAATGTTGAAGTACTCCAAGAGGATGAGCAATTAAGCACCAGGCTCGCACCAGTCTTGGATATCTCCGTCTGATAAACAGCTTCAATGACAGATGTTCAATGGATCCAAGAGGTAGATCCAAGTAGGCTTTAGATGGTTGATGGACGTAGTCGTCCATATACTTGTCGAGAAAGAGAGGTGAATAGTCAAACCCAAAGTGCGGCTCAAGAAGAGGTTCTGGACGCAGTATAATGGCTTTGGTGTCCACTTGGTTTTGTTGGTTGCCATCCATAAACAGTAAAGGCCATTGTTGTTTGGTTCTTGTCAAGGTTTCTTGTTGGGTGGATGATGTGGCTATGGTGGAAGATGAAGAAGGTTGTTTTGGAGGCTTGATGGAAAGGTGCAGTTTAGTGAGCCCAGGTATGGGTATGGTGCAAGTATAACCTTCATCACTAGGCAGTAGCATGTCTGGTTTAGGTATGGCTTCTGTTTGGGCTAAGGGTTGTTTAGAGGGTTCAACAATTAGAGATTCAACAAACATATCATCTGATTCAGTAACAACAGGAGCAGATAACTTACTTTTCTTTTGCTGTATTGTTGTTAGTTTTGATTCTGCCGGTTGTGAGGGTTGGACGGCTAGTGGTTGTGGTTGTGGTTGAACAGCGACTACAACAATCTTTTGTTTCTTAAGAAGAACTCCGATGGTCTCATCGTCCTTATCGTCTGATTCCACTATCATTTGGAGTCTTCTTTTGGCAGGTGGTGGTATAGGTGCAGCAGCAATAGGCAAAGCTTGAGGATGTTGAGACTTAGACCTCGTTACTCTAGATGTCCTAGCCTTGGATGACTTCCTTTGTCAAGTAGCTACAGGATTTACAAACAAAGCTTCATCATCCATGGGCTCAGCATGTTGGACGATTTGTTCTTCTGCTGACTGAGGTATCTTCTCAATAGGTTCTTCCTTAACGTCCACCTATTTGGACGTTGTCTCTAGAAGCTTCAACACAAAACCAACCTTCATTTGGGTGATGTTGTTGTGTCCTAATGGTACCTGTGTGAACCTGTGGCCACCACCTTGTTTTTGGATTTGCATCTACTCACCAATTGATAGAGCAAAGAAGGCATGGTATACCTTCTCTTGTCCAAAAATCTTGTTCAGCAGAGTAGCATAGGTTATCGATCAAGCTCTCCTCATCCTCTCATGGTGTAGAAGATGTTGCTCAGGATGAGGTAAGGCAGATTGAACTACTGACTAGTTATCATGTGGAACAACGCAAACCTGTGCAGGAAGGTGACGTTGTCCTTTGACCCAGCCTTGTGCAGTATACCCTTATTCAGAAACTGCTAGTATACTTTTCCTTCTTTCGTCAGCTTGCTGTACTCAACGGGGCCATCGCCTTCTGGTCCTATCAAGGCGGCAGTCAACGGGTTCATGGCCTCCAAAGCTTTTCTCCTAGCCATTTTTGATGCTGGAGCCAGCCCGTTCACAGCCAATAGCTTGTGCAACTGTACCAAGATCCAGTGTGACCTTCACACCCAAAATAGTGCCAACAATGTCTGTCTTTGAGAACTCTGCAGAATTCTAAAATTGTCTGATGAGCTCTGGATATATGATCTCATTCAGGTGGAAATAGTTAAGGATTTCACATCTCACCAGGTTGTCCTTAACCTTTGCACCCATGTCGTCAAGAGCTTGTATATCAAAGCGGCTCTCAATCATAACGATAGCCTTGTCCAAGCTTTCCACACGAGCCACAGCCTTTATGGCGGCATCGGTTTTCTCCATCACCATTGTTGAAAGATTGAGGATTTAGGGTTCGAGAGGTTTCGGGAGAGAGAGCGTGTGTTTTAGAGAAAGTAAGAGTCAGGTGAGTGTTTTTGGTCGCAGGTGCTTGAATGTATAGGAAAAAAATTGACAGGTTTCTCTTTTGGCAGTTCCTTGAAATTTGAAGAGAGATAATGCTCATTTAATGCTGGTCAGGCGCTCACGTTTCACAAGGGCAGTTATACTGCACTTGAGTGACTCAGACAGGAACAAAACATTTATTTCTAATCATTTTTAGTGAAAACATGATTGAGTATGGATAAAGATTTTTATGCACATAAATATGAATCGTTATGAAATGCAAACAATTATGCTCATTGTAACACCCGCTATAATAAGACATACATTCATTTTATTTTATTATTTCTTGATCCGTTTGTTAGAACGTCGGCTTGATTTAAAACTAATACGTACTTATTTTTCTCAACGTTTAGTAATTCCAAGAGACATTATATAAAGAACCATGATTATGAAATAGACGTCAAGTCTTCGTACAAAATCAGAGTACATATATAAAGAAATACATAAGCAATTACAACAAAAGTTCATCCTAACTACCCGCTCGTAATTGTACAACAAAATGACCTATGTCAGAGTAGTATAGGTCTATACTAGGCTATCCCATCCCATAAAATCTACAAAATTCATATGTAGAGTAGTCGTCATGGTTAGTCCTCAGAGTCCATCTGCTTGTACCACGATTGTATATCAAAAGAAACAAACAAGAAAGGAGTGAGGTTTTTATAAAAGCCTCATTCAGTTTCTTAATAGGCTACAAACAACAATTTAAACAAGCAATCAGGGGAAATCCTAAGGTCTGACCTACGTTATTACGACTCAAGCTCAACCTTTACCAGACGTATGGATCCATACCCATCTCTGATGTTTTACTTTAACCATCAAGAATCATTGGGAAGCGATTAGGAGTTCGTATAATCCCTCACAAGGTACAGACATCCATGTCGTAATCATCATCCTCGAGGAAAGGGCCACACGCCCATCAGGGATATACACTACACCAATCATGGAGCAGGCGTCAGGGTTGCCGAGTCGGTTTACATGATTTACCCTGGCCCAGGGTGCTAATCTGGCCATTGGGATGTTCACAACTCAGGACCTTTACCCTCAAGACCCGAACAATGGTCCCTGCCTTTCATCCCGCAATGTACCAAACTGTGACTTCCCAGGCACAGGCACTCATGCTTCTCAACATGGTCCTAACTCAATCGGGGTTTTCCTATGACTTTGCTTTCTAAGTTTCAAGACATACTCTCTGGATAATCCAGCAGAGTTCCAAGTTACTCATTACAGAGATGTCATTCATCCATCACATTTTCATAGAACTTAGAAATAATTCAATATGAACATCACAGGGAAGGAAATATCAATAACCAAAGCATCATGCATATTCATTCTCACACGTTTATACATTTATTGCGATTCTTATTTTAATTATTTTGATTTGTCCTTTTCCTTTTCTATCTTTTCAAATCAAACTATTTTAAAGAGAAAAATTTCGTCTACAATTATGACTAGGACGTAAAATTTTAAGAGAAGTTCTTTTTTGATGTGAAAGGTCAGACTATGCTGCAACCACAGAGCATACTTAGAGTTTCTCTTCAGTTATTTTCCTTTTTACTAAAATTCGAATTATTCATCTTATAAGAACCAACACTTCTAATTTCAAGAAGACGCGCAATTTTATTAAAACCTTTGTTGATGTTATTTATTTATTTTCACACTAGCCATAATTTGTTCAAAATAGTAGTTTAATGGTAACAATTTAAAATTGTCTAATAAGGTCTTTATCCCAAAAACTTTTCCAAATTTGGGCCTAAAGTTTAAGCTCTATTTCTAAAAACTTAGTAGAACTTGCTTTTTCAAGAAAACATTTTCTTTAACTTTCCTTAGGATATATTCTTACCAATTTTTATCAATTCAAGTATTTATCAAAAATGCTAAATCTAAATGAAAGATTTATCTTCTTCATTGATTTATTTCTTTAATGGGCCGAATGCCCTTTGTAGAAAAAGCCTAAATTATTGTTTTTCTATTTTAGAAATTGAGTTCATTTTCTATGTGGTCAAAAATTGAGTTATTTATTTTTTTATTATTTTTCAACCATCTAATCCATTCTAATAAGTTAATTGACACAAAAAAATTATTTCTTTACCTTTCCTTTGAATATGGCCGAGAGCCTTGTGAGGAGAAAATAGACTCCAAAAATTTTCTCTAAGTGATCTTGAAGCTTAAAATTGGATTTTTTAGAAAATAGCTATTTTTGCACGAAAATAAGCCCATAATAGCTATTCATAATAGGATATTTAAGTTATAATGTAATGCCAAAATAGTAATGAAAGTAACATCAAAATAAATGACAATAATTAAAATAACAATAAAGTGAAACTTAAGTAAATAACAATAGAATAGCAATAATAATTTTAACAATAAAATAAATGGCAATAATTTAAATGGGCAAAAATTTAAATGACAATAAGTAAAGCAAGAAATTTAAAGAGCAAGAATTTAAATAGCAAGAACTTAAACAATAAAGTAAATGACATAATGTAAATGGGCAAAAATATAAATAAAGCATAAAATAAAAATAAATTGTAAAATAATGGAAATAATAATAAGACAAGAAAATAAATGACATTAAAGTAAATGACATAATAATAAAGCAATAATTTAAATGACAAGAATATAAATAATTATATAGTAGTAGTAGTAGGATTAATATACTAATTGGGTTTAAGGGAAAACCCAACACACACCCATTAAGAAACAAAATTTAGAGACTTAAACCTCACTTCCCCTTACCTCTAAACAAGGCTTGTTGGTAGAAGATTAGGAGAGGAGGGTTGGTTTGGAGGTTTAGAATTTTAAAACTTGGTGAAAGCTCTTAATGGTGATGAAAGAAAAAAATTGCAAGAGTTTGGGGAGAAGGGAGGGTGCTGCACGTTCCAGCAGCTGGGAGGGGCAGGGAGAGCTCTGAAAATCTGAAGGAAAGAGTGTGTAATAGTAGAGTGGGTGATGTGGTTATTTATAGGTCAAAAAGTAGGCATTTTGGATTTAATTTTTGACTCAAAAATCATATAATATCCATTTCCATTGTACTTTCCACATGTGATCAAAAGGGAACGTCCCAGACCAGTCAAGACTTCTGGAATTCGAAAAAATTATTTTATATAATTATTAGATATTAAAAATAATTAAATATTAATTTAATGCAACAAAATTAGATAGAAATTTTGGATAGGTTTTCGAAAAATCCAACCACACCACATTTTCAAGTATATTTTACTAAGCTTTACGAAAATTTTTCAGATTTTTCTCATGTACATATTATTTATAATAAATTTTTTCATTAAAAAGACATTTCTTAAGCCAATAAATCCAATTTTTGCCAAATAAATATATTTTTTGACTTTTCACTATTTTTACCTTAAAATAATATTGGTATAATTAAAATATACTCAATATAAATTTTCAAAATTTTTTGAGGTCAAAAAGTTTCCTGCTGACTCTCACAGTCGACTAAGGGTATACCGATCATTTCCCAAAAACTGTCTCAAAAATTTCCGAAAAAAATTATAAAATTATTATTAATTATTTTGAATATAAATATGATTTAAAAATAATTTTTAAACCACTTTAGATAATTTTTTCTATTTTATCCTATTATGCAAGTTTTCAGGGATAAATCAATTGTTTTTATTGCTCCCGGGTCCTAATTATTAAAAATCTAAACTAGATAGAACTTTCTAACATGAATATATTCATGAAAATCATACCCTTGAGGTTCCTATTTTATTTTTCATAATTAATCATAGAATAATTAGAAAAACAAACAAGTAAGTTAAAGTGGGGGGTGTTACACTCATGGATGCATGCATAAATGTACTGGATGCTATAGAACATTGGACGCTATATGTCATTGGACGGTCAAGGCACATAAAAAGAAAACTATTCCTTTATAAATTCCATGCTAAGACGATCTCAAATATAAATGAGTTTATCTTCAGGAAGTGGTTTTGTAAATATATTTGCTAATTGATTTTCAGTGTTAATGAACTGAATATCAACAACCCCTTCTGAACATAATCTCTTATAAAGTGATGTTTATTTCAATGTGCTTTGCTCTTGAATGCAATATAGGATTTTTAGACAAGTTTATGGTAGCAGTATTATCACAAAGGATAGGAATGTTATTCTCATAAATACTATATTCCTCTAGCTTATGCTTGATCCATAGGATTTGTTAGCAATAGAACACTTCTAAAATGTATTTTGCTTCTGCTATAGACAGGGCAATTGTCCCTTATCTTTTGCTTGTCCAGGAGACCAGATTTCCACAAATGAGGTGACATCCTCCATTGGTGCTTTTTCATTCTATTCTGTCTCCAGCATAATCAGCATCATAGAATCCAACTAACTTGTATTCCTTCTTTGACTTAAAGCATAGACCAAGGCTAGTAGTTCTTTTCAAGTATCTAAAAATTCTTTTTACTGTCATGAGATGTGTTTGTCTAAGATCAGACTGAAAACGTGCACATAAACATACACTAAACATAATATCAAGCTTGGACACTATAAGATAAAGTTGTGATCCAATCATACCTCGGTATGTAGTTTGGTCTACCTTTTTGGATGTGTCGTCTAGCCTAAGTACTGAAGATGGATGCATAAGTGTGCTCATTTCTTTGGCATCGTCCATCTTGTATTTCTTGAGAAGTTCTTTTGCATACCTAGTTTGACATATGAATATGCCAGTTGTTGGTATGTTTTAATTGTAATCCCAGAAAGAATTTAAGTTCTCCCATCATACTCATCTCAAACTCAACTGTCATGAGCTTAGAAAAATCCTTGCACAGATCGTCATTAGTAGCACTAAATATTATATTGTCCACATAAATTTGTGCAATAATAAAATGTGATTAAACACCTTTGTGAAAAAGAGTGATGTCTACTTTTCCTCTTGTGAAACCATTTTCTAAAAGAAAAGAACTTAGCTTTTCATACGAAGCTCTTGGAGCTTACTTAAGTCCATATAAGGCCTTTTTGAGTTTGAAAACATGTTTAGCAAAAGTATCACACTTAAAGTCAGGAGGTTGTTTCACATAAACTTCTTTAGTTATTATACCATTTAGAAATGCACTTTTTACATCCATTTGATAAAGCTTCATATTACTATAAGCAGCAAATGAAAGCAAAATGTGAATGGCTTCTAATCTAGCTACTGGTGCAAAAGTTTCGGTGAAGTTTATACCTTCTTGATGAGAGTAGCCTTGAGCCACAAGTCTCGCTTTGTTTCTTACCACTTTGCCATCTTCGTTTAGCTTGTTATGAAACACCCATTTTATTCCTATAATAGATTTATCTTTTGGAACGGGAACTAGCTGCCACAGATTGTTTCGTTCAAACTGACTCAATTCTTCCTTCATGGCATTGATCCAGCCTTCGTCCAGGAGAGCTTCGTCCACTGTCTTTGGTTTCATCTGGGAAATCAAGGTAGTTTGAGCTTGCTCCTTGAAGGTTGATCTTGTCCTTACATGATCGCATACATTTCCAAGAATTTTGTTATCTAGATGATATGTTTTCATTTGCCATTGTCGTCCAGTTAGTTCCTTTTCTTCTATCTTTGGGTCATCCAACTGGGTTTTGGACACTGGTTGGTTGGTATCATCCAACTTCATATCTGCAAATGAATCGTCTAGCTCTGATAGTTCTCAATCAGGCTTATTGTCATTGAATTTTACATGAATGGCTTCTTCAACCGTTAAGGTTCTAGAGTTGTAAACTCTATAGGCCTTGGATGTTTCAGAGTAGCCTAACAATATTCCATCATCACACTTAGAATCAAACTTTCCAAGATTGTCCTTAGTGTTTAAAATAAAACATTGACATCCAAAAGGATGAAGATATGATATGTTGGGTTTTCGTCTTTTCCACAATTCATAGGGAGTCTTTTTCAAGATAAGTCTAATCTATATTCTATTTTGTAAATAACATGCTGTGTTTACAGCTTCAGCCTAGAAGTGTTTAGGAGTGGAGTTATCATTAAGCATGGTTCTAGCCATTTCTTGCAATGATCTATTCTTTCTCTCTTCCACACCATTTTGTTGAGGTGTTCATGGTACAGAGAAGTTGTGGAGAATTTCGTTCTCCTCACAAAACCCTTGAAAACTTTTGTTTTCGAACTCTCCTCTATGATCACTTCTAATTGAAGCTATACACACACCTTTTTCATTTTGAATTCTTTTCCAAAATATAGAAAATACTTTATAAGACTCATCCTTGTGTTTTAGGAACATGACCTATGTCCATATATTATAGTGTCTATTACAACTAACCCATATCGTTTTTTGCTAAGAGAGACTACTCTAGTAGGTCCAAACAAATCAATATGTAAAAGCTCAAGAGGTCCAATAGTTTCACTTGTTTTCCTTTTTGACAAGCATCACAAAGAACATCAGATTTGTATACAAGATTTGGAAGTCCTTTTACAAGGTTATGCTTGTTTAGCTTTGAAATTAATCTCAAGCTTGCATGTCCAAGTTTCTTGTGCCAAATCCATTGATTCTCATTGATGGATACTCGACAAGACACATTTTGATTTGTGAGATCATTTAAGTCAATCTTATAAAGATTGCTTTGCCTCTTAGCAGAAAATAATATAGATCTATCTAGGTTTCTAACTGTACATGCGTCTTTGTCAAAGGAGACACTGTGTCCACTATCACATAATTGACTTATGCTCAATAAATTATGTCTAAGTCCTTCAACATATAAAACATTTTCAATAGTAGGGAAGGGATGCTTACCTATCTTGCCTATACTTGTAATCTTTCCCTTCTGGTTTCCTCCAAAGGTGACCCATCCACCATTCTTTGGTTGGAGGCTTTAGAACATACACCTTTCGCCTGTCATGTGTTGTGAGCAACCACTGTCCAGGTACCATGATCAGTGTTTCCTTTCTGTTGTCAAGCAGATTTGCAATAGGAATTATCATGGACTTAGGTACCCAAATAGACTTTGGTCCTTTCTTGTTAGTTCTGAAGGCATTGGACTCCTTCTTGACTGGATGATGAAAGCATCGAGATGGTTCATGCCTACTTTTTCCTCATAGTTTACAAAAGGTAACATTTTTATTTGTTTTACGGGCTTCTTCCTTAGTAAAGCCAAGCCCATATTTGTCATAAGGACTCTGTCTATAAGACAATTTTATGTAGATTTTCAGTCCCATTGATGAATTTGGATAGGCTTTTCCTTAGGTGAGTAACTTCCTTTTGAAGTTCTAATGTTTTAGTAGGAAGTATCACTTCTAGAATATTCTTTGTTTTTAATTTTTCATCTTCTTTTAAAACATTTTCATAATTTTCTTTAAGCAAATTAAATTCTTTTGTCATTTTGGAAAATTTCTTTTTCAGTTCTTTATACCCTATTGAAAGAGTTGAGGAGTTAGCAAACAATTCATTATAAGCTTCTTGAAGAGATAGTATGTCATTGAAGTTTACCTCTTCGTCATGCTCATCCTCTGAGCTTTCTAAACTGGTCTCCGCCATGAGACATAAATTTGCTTCTTCCTCTCCTTCATCTTCTGATGAGGATAGGTCCATGTCCTCCTAAGTGGCCATGAGTCCTTTCTTCTTCTTTTTGAAGAAGGTTTTCTTCTTGTCCTTTTGTAGGCTTGGACATTCAGCTTTGAAGTGTCTAGGTTTCTTGCATTCAAAGTAGACTGGTGGACTCTTCTCCTTGGGCTCCTTGCTAAACTTCTTCGTGAAGTTTCTAGCTCTGGACCCTTCTTTCTTCCGCCACATGGCTTGTATCTTTCTTGATATGAAAGATATCTTGTCCTCATCAGAATCGTCTTCTTCAGATGCTTCATCAAAAGACTCTTCCATGTTAAAGGCTTTGGACGATGATTCCTTTGGGGGACGCTAGACGCTTAAGGCGATGAACTTTCTCTTTTGTCCTTCGTCTTGTTTTAGCTCTAGCTCGTGAACTTTGAGAGTTCCAAGTAACTCTTCCATGGAGAGTGTAACACCCCAAATTTCAAGTACTAGAAATAAACCACAAGGTAGCTCTTAGTAAGACCCTTCCCACGTGTTATTAGACAATAGACGTTTTAAGAGTTATTGTTATTAAATCACTTATTATTCTTATTATTGTTCCTATCATTATTATATTTATTGTTGTTGTTATTGCTATTATTATTATTATTGTGTTGTGTTGGTGTTATTATATTTATTATTATTACTATTATTGTTATTAATACCTTAGCATTATAAATTAGTAGGAATATTATTATAGAACTCAAAAGAGCATCTATGGCCCAATAGGGGACTAAAGCCCACTAAGCTACATACCCACCCACATGTTATAAGAAGAGAATAGAGAATGAGGGTTAGGTTTAGCTGTCACAAAATAGAAGAAGAAAGAAGGTAGAGAGAGTATGAGGAGAAAAGGAAGAAGAAGAGAAAGAGAAAGAGAAAGAGGAGGAATAGAAACCGGAGGATCCAAATCCTAGGACTCAGCTTTGCATGTCCATACAGGTGAGTGCTCTCCCCCGTGTCCTTCCTTGTTCTTGTTCATCTATTTATCTTTTCCCTCCTTATACATAAATTTAGGGATTTGATGGTTTTTGAAGGGATTGTGAGAGAGTAAGGAATTTATAGATTAGATTAAACAATTATCAATGTAGAAGAGTGATTAAGAATCTAGTTATTTATTTGGGAGCATTTAGAAACCAAAGACAATAGGAAAAATAAATTAAAATTAGTACCTCGGATCCGCCCGGTGGGATTCGATAGCCGTTAGGCGACTTTTCTTCAAAAACTAGATTCTGCATTGATGCTAGGCGCGCGAACCCGTTGGGCTGGTTTGTTGGGCCGCCGGGTGGGACTTCTATCCTGCTAGGCGGATACGACTTTTTCTATTTCGTTCTTTGTGTTTTTGAATTCCTTTTTGCAGTTTTTAACTCATTGTTGTTTGTTTTCTTATGCCTTGTTGAATTTATATTGTATGATTATTATTTACCTTGAAAAAACTGAGTGTGATATGAAATTGTGCCAATGTTTCATGATAAAAATCTATGAAAACTTGTAAGCATTATATGTGACCATGCATCATAACATTTGAGTTATGTGATGAGAAAAGTATGTAGGAATTTGGCTGGTGGAGGCCATGATAGGTTGTTTAACCTTAGCCTTAGGGGTTATCCGGTTGAAAAAACTCCAATGGTCCATGCTGATCCCATGGAGCCGGGGCGTACTGGCAAAACTGGGTAACCCTGACTAGTCACAGGGGGATATCATGCTAGTTGAGGGTGTGAAAGCCGAAGGCATCGGTACCGATGACGCTTCTTATGGCCTGCATTTACTCCTAGTCTACTTTTCGAAAAGTTTAGGTTGGTACCACATGTGCATAAATAGTGGTTTAAGAACATAGCACTCATATGTATCTTGTTGTAGTGTGACATGTTGAAGTGTGTTACATTGTAATTATGTGAATTCTGTGACTTTATTTATGAGCTATTGATGTAATGTGAACAGATGTGAAATAAATGTATGCTTGTAATTAAAATTGTGTTTGCTACCTTAAGGATAAGTGAGAGTCTAGGCCCTAGGATAGTGTTATGAGGGTTCTAGTTAGATAATAATAATTGTGAATGAAATAGAGAAAGAGTAAATCCTCACACAACGTAATAGAAAGGTATAAGACAAGTAAGAGAGAACAAAATGAGGGTATTAAAGTGAGTGTTAAGGGAGTGTCCAAAGTATTTTAGAACGTCTGTGACCTTAGACTTGACCCATAGAGAACAACCTTAAATATTAAAAGGAAGAAGAGTAAAATCTAAACATGAAGGATTTAAATATTAGAGAGGGTTTTGGGTAAGAAAGAGTTCTTAGGTTGAGAATGGGATAGTAAGATTGTATAACAATTGTGAGAATAAGAGAAGAGTTAACAAGAAACACTGATTATTGAAAGGTGTAGATCCGATCATAGGTATAGATTATTATGAGAGGCCTAGTGAGGCTAAAGCCATGAGAGATAAGTAACGAAGGTTGTCCGAGTAGCAGAGTCTGACCTAGCTATAGAACCCGTAGAGCACTCACTAAGACATTATGTCTCACTCCTTTAAGTTTCCCTTTTTTTTTCAGGATACAAGTGAAGACATATACAGGTGGAGCTTGGAGTCATGTGCAAAAAGATATAGTCTAGATTATATTGTTTTCTTGTATTCCTCTTCATGTTTTATTTGACACCTTCGGATGATAGATGAGTTGTATTAGGAGTGTATTTTTCTCATTGTATTGTTCGTATATAATATTTAATTATATTTATAGGTCGCTTTACCATGTTTCTATGTTTTAAGTCTTTCTTTTTTGTTCTTAGAAAGCTAGGCTTAGTTGCGGTAATACCCCTTAGGGTGTTACAGAGAGCGTTGTTAAATCCTTGGATGCTCTTAGAGCCGTAACCTGTGGTCTCTATTGTCTAGGCAAACTTCTTAAGATTTTGTCAATATGATCATAATTATCATAGGTTTTGCCTAAGGATCTTAGGTTATTAATTATAGTTTGAAATCTACCAAACATGAGTTTGATAGTTTCATTTTCTTCCATAGTAAAAAGCTCATATTGTCTTACAAATAAGCTTAATTTAGATCTCTTTACCTGTGAGGTACCCTTATAAGAAAGCGCAAGAGTATCCCATATCTTTTTGGCACTTTTTAAACTATGCACTTTTTCAAATTCAGTTTCGGATAAAGCACACAGCATAGCATTTATAGCTTCTGAGTTAAGAAGGTACCATTGTTTGTGGGCTTCTGTCCACTGACCTCTAGGTAACTCAGTTCCAACATGGTCTAGGGGCAGATAATCACTAGTTTCTACTATGTCCCACATGTCGATGTGACATGCATCAAAGAATGCTATCATCCTTTGTTTCCAGTAGTCATAGTTTTGACCTTTGAAGAGTGGAGGTTTGTTTACAGCTTGTCCTTCATTTTCCATGTATGCTCAGGATCTTTTACCCCTGTAGTGTTAGATGCTCAATCCCAAGAGGCTGACCTCTAATACCAATTGAAATAGTAAGAGACGCACAAGAAGGGGGGTTGAAATGTGTGTCTAAAAACTTTTTCAATATAAAAACAAGTTCGAAAACGTTTTTAAGCTAAAGGATAGAGAAGACAAGCACACAGAGAATTTTATACTGGTTCACTCAACCTTGAGCTACGTCCAGTCCCTTCACCCAAAAGGTATCCACTAACCAACCTTGGTTACAAGTATTCTTCATGGCCTCTTCAGGCTGTACAACACAATCACCCCAGATTGCTTAACCTAAGTATTCTTTCTCACTAAGCCTCTCTAGGCTTTCACAACAAAACAGTTGTTTACAAATAGATTCAGCTCACACAGTGAGGATATAGAAGATTAAGCACAATTACAAAATTGTTTCAGAGAATACAAAGATTGTCCAGTGGACGCAAGAAAGCAATATGATTGTTTTTGAGTTTCTCTTGTTGTGTCACTTGGTTTTTTCATGTTCTTTGTTTTTCTTCTTCTTTCTTGATGAATATATAGTCTTCAGCCAAAAAGAGCCATTGAAGATGATTTAGCTTCAGTCTTCAAGAAAAAGGTGTGCATATCGAGCTTCCAAACAGATCAGAAAGGACAGCTTCTGAACTTGCACTAAAATAGAAAGAACAGCTCTGTGCTGGAGGTCTACTTTTCTAAACATTCTTCATTCAGCTTGACAGCTTGAAAAATTGACTTGCTTTTTCTGCCTTGCTGTGCTTTTACACTAGAATGATTCCGTCTATCATTTAATGCTTGATATATTTAAACGTTATATATCTCAAAAAGGTAAGGCATTAGTCTCAAGATATGTATGAAAGACGTATAGCTTGGACGAATATTTAAAAAAAAAGTTAGTCATTTAAGAGTTTTCATTTGGATGCATCTAGTATAAATGTCTAATACCTAAGACACATAGTCCACAAATGAGACTTTACTCTTGGACGGTCATCATGTATACGCTTTGGACGTTCAATGAGAATAGCGCGTTGGATGCTATGAGTTTTGACGCTGTAATACTCGTTAATTTAAAAATAGAGACTTAAACTTTAATAAGTTTGTTATCTTCAGAATTTGAGGGTCTAGACGCTTCAACATCTTTGGTTCCAACAAAAATATAATGCTTTAAGTTTGTATTTGGGAATCAAATAGAATCAGCTAAAGTATAAAAGTATTATTTGAAAAATATATTATTATTTCTTGGATAAAATAACATAAGTTAATTTATTTACTCTTTTAGCAATTTCAATCTCTTACTTTTGTGGGTTTGTCACTTACAAATATATCTTCTTCACTTTCAAGAGCATGAATTTTTCCAATAATATATGAAATAAAAGATGAGATATATAAGGGTAATTGGAATTTTTATGTTAGAGTAGACGATTTTATTTTAATATTTTGTAAAGCAAAATTTTTACCTGTTAAGACAGCACTATCATTGATCTTTTGTGATATAGTTTCAAAAGAACCAAACTCAAGCATTGTTGAAGAATGGTAAAGAATGAGTCATTGATTTTGTTGACAACAATTGTCAGCAAAAACAACCTTTCAGTGTTCTTGTGACTAGTTTGTAGGTATCATTTAGCTAGGATTATTTTAAAATTTCTTATGGTGTATATCTTTCCCTCTTGTAAAATATGATTGAAAGATGAAATCAAATTTTTCCTTATTGTTGCATGAAATGAAGTAATACAATGTTGGGGGTGGCAGTTTCGTTGCTTAGAATTTATATATTATAAATAGATAAATAGATTTAGACAACAATAATATTTATTGTGTAAGGTAACTACTTGTATAAAGTTGTTGCAATTTATTGAATTGTGATAATATAAACTAATTGTATCCCCTTTAAAAATACAGTGCCTTAATGGTATACTGCTATTAATTATAAAAAAGTTATAATTTATTGTATTGAGAGAATGATATAATTAGTATATTGTGCAAGGTAACTAATTATTGCAACTTATATTAAATTAAAAGTTATATTTTGATTATTAATTTGTAATTAAGATACTAAATTTTAATAATATCTCAGATTTAGAAAATAAAATAAATAGTATGTAATTATTATTAATTATATATTTTCTATTTTGTATGAAGTGATTAATTTTAATTTATAACTAATTCTTAAAATTATATTTAAGTTCACAGTTTCACATCTTTTTGGTTTAAAAATTATATTAATTTTGGGACATTTATAAGGGAGATGAATGTAAATTGAGTTGAAACCAAAATGAAAAAGTTGTTAGAATTTATAACAATCAATAATCATAATGATAATTTTAAGTGACTAAATTAAATTCACACTATAAATTCTCCATGGCAGCTAATCCTGAAGAAGCAAAGCTCTCCCATTACAATTATGCACGATAGACAATTATGTATTGTATCCTCCACATGGCATTTTATAGCACAAGAGACCTCTATGGGTGACAAAGTTCTCCCTCAGAGTATACATGATTTTTACATACGTGAATACATACAATAGAGTTTCGTTTCTTAAAAGGGACATTATGCTTGGCCTAAGAATATTAACTGGATTGGATGAGCTTAATTATTTGCTCAGTTTATGTAGATAAATTCTAGCTTGGGCTGCCTATTTAAGCACTCATAATTTAGGATGGACTTTGTAGTACAAGCATAGCTTTAAAGATTTTCTTTTTCCTAGTAAGAGATATCAAAAAGAAATAATAGTAGCCGAGTATTAGATGGGTTTGAAAATTGTTGCAATATGAAAGACTTGGTAGGATTCCAAAAGTTCATAAGCCTTTTTTATTATTCCTCCCATTCTTTTAGTTGGATTAATTAGGATTAATTCATCTCCAAATGTTGTGATGGTCACTCTTCTTTCCGAGCTTGTGTAAGAGGGCATTGTCAAAACCATCTTATATCCCTTCATGGCAGTTGTAAATGCCATGTTTTTACCCATATTGCTTGACGTAGGCTCTACTGGAGTTATCCAACTAGCTGCCATAATGAAATTGGCTAACCTTTCTAAGGGATATCTGATTTTTTTCCTTGACATCTATGATCATTGCAAGTGTTGGTCTATAAAAACCTATGCACATATACGACATGTATCCTATGACACCTACTCACATTGAACATAACCCATACTTATTTACTTATTTAAAAATGCGAGTAAAATTTTTCTCTACTTTTAATAACAGAAAATTTGTAAATTTAACAGAATTTAAAATGGTAGTAAAATATATATATATTCACCGTAGACTGTACATCATGATTTCATGATTAGAAAAATAATTGAAATACAAAGAGATCAAAATATTATTACTTATTCCTAGTACATCAAAAAGATCTTAGTTAGAGTAGTGTCCATCTATCCTATCCCATAAAATAACAAGCCATCAAACTAGGCCTATAAATCCTCATCAACAATTGGGTCTTCATTAATCACGATTAATCATACATAAAAGAAAAAGTAATGGCGTGAGGCCGATGATTTGTTTTAAAATCGCTTTCACATGTATGGCAGGAAATCTACTATAAAATACAGAGAAAATACAGTTGATAATAAAAGGGAACCTATGGTTTATTCTAAATTATACTATCCTTAACTCGATATGGATTCATACTTTTCATTAGTGGGTAATAGTTCTTAACAGCACCTGAGAAGTCATTGGGAGTACGTATACTACCTCTCTCAACATCATCACACAGCACAGTCCTCATCATCATTGAGAAACAAAATAATAATTTAGGATATCCATTTATAGAGGTATACTCTCACCAATCTGGGGATACTGAGCAGTTGTCAGGGTTATTAAGTTAGTTAAGTGATTATCCTGACTCAAGAGCGCTACCTTGGCTATTAGGGCTCACCACTTGATACCATACCCTCTAGACCTAACCATGGGTCCTTCCTTGCCTTTCATCCCACAGTGTACCAAACTGTAACTTCCTTAGCAAGATGCCATATCACTACATGTCACTTGCTTTACATTACTCACTAATTTATCACTTTCTAATTTCTCATACAGAGGTTTCCCATATCTCATTTAATTTGAGCATCAGTACAATCAACATTTCTGCCTTATTTTTTTGCAAAAATTGCACAATACCAAAATTTTAACAGAATAACAATTTTGTAATCATATAAAATTTTAGTAGAATAACGACATAGTAATTATAATTTAATTACTAAAATTTTGGCAAAATAACAACTAAATAAATACATTTTAATTTTCAAATTTGTGCAAAGTAACAACATAGCAAGCACAATTTAATAATTTAAATTTGGACAGAGTAATAACTTAGCAAAATTTAAAGTTTAACATCAAACAATATAATAATGATAATAATAATAATAATAATAATAAAACTTAAGCATAAACAATTTAAGAGAAAAACCCTTCCTACCAACATGTAAAATGACGATAATTTAGAATCAAACCCACTCCCCCCATTACCTCTAAGGTGGTTGATGAAGAGGATGGAATTATTGATGCAAAGCTCCAAGGAAGAGAACTTTAATAGTTGTTGGAAAACTAATAAAATTTTAACATAAAAACAAAGTAAAAGAAAAAAATTTCTAGAGATAGATGCTCTCTAAGAATCTGGCTAGCTTGAGAGTGGAGGATGTGTGAAGAATGTCCAAAATACATGGGTATTTGTAGGAGAAGAAGGGAGCATAGGTGTCCCCTAAGTGACATAAGCCATTATGTCATAAATAAGGTTTTCGATTTATTTTTAATTCAATTAAGGGACAAATATGCAAAACTAGGGACAATATCAATTTTAGGTGGTGAATCACCCCCTTGTAGGTTGAAAATGTGCTAGGTAAGCTGTCCTAAAGCTCCCTAATATAAATTTTAACTGTAATTGATTAGCTGATACGAATGAAATCGCCTAAACTTTGAAAAAATAACTTTTAATATCAAAAAAATGCAATTAGATGTAAAACTAGACAAGTACATTATTTTTCATCAAAATAAATTTTTCATAATTAATTTTAATTTTTATTACATTATTTCAAGTTTTATATATTTATTTTGTATTTTTAAGCTAAAAAATTCATAATAAATCCATTTTAATTCAATAATACCAAAATTTTTATGAAAATTCTAAAATTATATATTCCACCTATAAATAAAATTAAATTACCATTTTCACCATTTTTGAATGTCAAATCAATACTGACTAGCTTATTAGACACTTGAGGACATTTTAGTTATTTTACAACCAGAAAATTTCCAAAAAAAATTTAAAATTATATTTTAATATATATGACATGATTCCAAGCTCAAATTGACATTTTAATATTAATTGGCTCTTTTTGTCGTGTTAGCCCTTAATGTTGAAAAATAGGGACAAAATTATCATTTTTTAATTTCTTCGAGATTCAGTTTAGAAAAATTATTACAAATCACGAGTAGATAGCTCTTGAAATTTAGAGTGCAATGAGAATCAAAATTTTGAAATTCTTTCCCGATTTTTTAGAATTAAATTGTCAAATATTAGAAAAATAATTGAAAAAATTGAAATGCAGTGTTTCATTTTTCATATTTTTCATTTAAAATAATTTTTTTATAATTAAATATACTTTGTATAAAATGTCTCTAGTTGGTTCCTACAGTCAACTACAGGTATTTTTGTCATTCCGCAAAAATTATCTCAATAAATTATCAAAAAATTTCTAAAATTATTATTAATTATTCTAAGTATATTGATAACATAAAAATAAATTGTAAACACTTCTAACTATTTTATTTATTATTATGTTATTCGACTTTTTAGGGACGAAACAGTCATTTTACAAATTTTTTAGCTTTGTTCCCAAAAATTTTTAAAATCTAAACTAAGTATTACTGATACGAACGTAACCATAGGGATCAAGTTTTTGAGATTCTCATCCGATTCTTCAGAAATAAATACAGAATAACTAGGAAAATAATTTGAATGGAAAAAAAATAGGGGTGTTACATATCTAGTGATACAATTATTCTAAAAATATATAAGATCCAATGCACGTAAGATACATGTTTAAATATGTATAAAAATTCATAAAAATAATAAAAATGTAATAACAATTTCACAAATCCAAATTCAAAAATGCTTTTTGGACATTACCATAAACAAAATAAAAAATATAAATCATTTGTTTTAGTTTTACCTTGGGCACTCATATGGTGGGTCATGTTTTACCTTCATTTTCACTTCTGTTTATTCATGATTGTATGGACATCTCTCTGCCCATATCTATGATGTTTTAGTTTTTGTTTTGGGCCTATAGGCCCTCCTTTTTACCAAAAAAGAAACAACTGGGGGATATGTATTGTAACGACCCTCTATCGCTACAATACTACCTACAACTTCATACTCCTCTAAGATATTCAGTTTATCACATTAAATATCATTACGTCACCATATATACTATGGAATGTACATACATTATATAAAACACAACAATATACAAGTCAGTTTATATACATCGCCAAGGGAGAAATATAAACACAAAATAATACTCCCTATAGCTAGTCAGCTATACAACATGTACATCAAAACAAAAAGAAAGACCAAAAGGATCTCTTCAAAAGATCCACCCACAAGGGCCTTCAAACTCTAATTGGAAACCTTCACCCTCAGCTGTGGGAAGCCGGATCGGTAGAAGCCTCTCCCTCTGCTCCCACATCAAAATGACGTGATCATCACAGTCATAGCAACACACATAACCACACCAGCAACAACAGCAACCATGACAACACAAAAAGAGAACAGCAAGGCAAGGGTAAGCTTACGTAATAATTAAATATATAATAGACAAGATTTATTTCATAAAACCTTCCACTTACAGCAATCATGAAATTTAAATCCCAAAACAATGAGTTTCCACAAAATCACTACATACATACCATACTTTCAACATCAACATGCCAATGCATGAATGACACGACTCTCGAGAGATTTACTACATTTTAGGTGATTAGCTAAGTCTTATCCCTTACCATGGCCCTCTAAGCACCATTCAAGGATTGCCAAAACTATGATCAATGGATAAGCTTATGGTTGTCAGGATAAGTGAATGTGGGTGGTGGTATGTCGCGACACAAGGCCTACACTGTCTTGACCCCTGCGGGATTTACCCATCCATTTATCCCCTAGGCCCATCTTTTAGACCCTACTTCTTATCTAGGCACTAGACTGGAGGCCCAGCTGAGCCGCAACTCCGTTCACCCCCAACTTCCATGCTTGCTCACATACGACATGAGGCCCATACAACCTCAGCCAACACCATATGCATACAAATGCATGACTCACCACAATAATTCAAATACAATCATTCATCAATATCCATACATAGATATGTACCAACATAATACCACGTGGCCTACTCAGCACTACTTGTGGTCCAACAATCATTACCAACTCCATGCAGGCCCAATCTAGCCTCTTGCATGGTTAACAAATAAGATATCCAATTAACAGACCATACAATCAAACTATACCCAATCAGACCATACAGTCAAACTATACCCAATCAGACCAGTCAGACTATACCCAATCAGACCATACAGTCAGACTATACCCAACAGACCATACAGTAAGACTATACCCAATCAAACCATACAGTCAGACTATACCCAACAAACCATACAGTCAAACTATACCCAATCAGACCATACAGTCAGACTATACCCAACAGACCATACAGTCATACTATATCCAATCAGACCATACAGTTAGAGTATACCCAACAGACCATACAATCGGACTATACCCAACAGACCATACAGTCAGACTATACCCAACAGACCATACAGTCAGACTATATCCAATCAAACCATACAGTCAAACTATACCCAACAGACCATACAGTTAGACTATACCTAACAGACCATACAGTTGGACTATACCCAACAGACCGTACAATTGGACTATACCCAACAGACCGTACAGTCAGACTATACCCAATCAGACCATATAGTCAAACTATACCCAATCAGACCATACAGTCAAACTATACCCAATTAGACCATACAGTCAAACTATAACCAATCAGACCATACAGTCAGACTATACCCAACAGATCTTACAGTCAGACTATACCCAACACACCATACAGTCAGACTGTATCCAATCAGACCATACAGTCAAACTATACCCAACAGACCATACAGTCGGACTGTATCCAATCAGACTATACCCAATCAGACCATACAGTCAGACTATACCCAACAAACCATACAGTCGGACTATACCCAACAGACCATACAGTTAGACTATACCTAATCAGACCATACAGTCAGACTATACCCAATCAGACCATATAGTTAGACTATACCCAACAGACCATATAGTCAGACTATACCCAATCAGACCATACAGTTAGCCGATCCTCATCAGACAATCCCCATCGTTGAGTGCCGATTTCCATCATTTTGCGAGACTACAAATCACTGGGTGGAATTTTCGATCATCTTCTTCGCAAATCAACCACTAACCACCATTTAGGACCAAATCAATCAAGAACAATCATCACAAAACAATCTTAATCACTCCTATTTCATTTCTAACCGATTATACAACAACTTTATCTGTCAAACATCATCAGACCTCAAAATCCCTTTCCAAAACCTAGTCTACATCAAAATTCACATGCACAAGGTTTTCACTGAAATCAATCAATTTCACAGCATTGAATCAACATATAAACAACCATAAACACCAAATCAAACATGAGTAAGCTTCCCGTATGTAACGCCTGGCTGCTTTCAGGATGAGTGACTGTTCCCACAAACCAACACAAGACTTTTCAGCGTGCTTTGTCTTCACTCACACGCTTCTTGGGAAACTTCCCAGTAGCTCACCCATCCTTAAATTGCTCCAAGTCAAGCACACTTAACTATGGAGTTCTTAAGTGAAGGGCTACCGAAAGGTAGATGCATCTTATTGGTATAGGTAGCACTTATTAATTCCTTTAAGCTATCCTTAACTGTACAGTCCCATACCTGCACAGCCTTTGGATTCCTCTCATTCGGGTGTGTATTCAATTCATTCATGTACCCCTCCCGTTGGAAGCCTGCTAGGAGCCACTCCTTGTCTGTGCCTCATCTCTTTTGCACCGACGATCACTCCCCGCCCTCGTCAGTGCCCGGGATGTTACATGCCTGCCAACTTCCACTTGGTTCATCCTCAAACCACACCGTACTAAGAGAGAGGCCCTGCTCTGATACCATTAAATGTGGCACCCATTCACATTGAATACAACCCATACTTATTTACTTATTTACAAATGCGAGTAAATTTTTTCTCCGCTTTTAATAAAAGAAAATTTGTAAATTTAACAAAATTTGAAAACGATAATAAAAAATAAAACCTATATGTATTCATCGTAAAACTGTACATCATGATTTCATAATCAAAAAAATTATTGAAATATAGGGAGGTTGAAATATACATCAAAATAGTTACTACTTATTCTCAGTACATTAACAGATCCTAATCAGAGCAGTGTCCATCTACCCTATCCCATAAAATAATAAACTATAAGACTAGCCCTATAGGTCTTCATCAACAACCGAGTCTTCATTAACCGCGATCAATCATGCATAAAAGAAAAAGTAATGGAGTGAGGTGATTTGTTCTAATATCACTTTTACATGTATGGTAGGAATTCTACCACACAATACAGATAAAACACAGTTGACAATAAAAGGGGAACCTAAAGTTTATTCTATGTTATACAATCATTGACTCAATATGGATCCATACTTTCCATTAGTGGGTAATAGTTCTTAACAGAACCTGGGAAGTGACTGGGAGTACATATACCTCTCTCAACACCATCACATGGTACAGTCCTCATCATCATTGAGGAACAAAATAACAATTTAGGATATCCATTTATAGAGGTATACTCTCAAACCAATCCTGGAATGTTAAGCAGTTGTTGGGGTTATCAAGTTTGGTAAGGGAAATATCCCAGCTCAAGGGCGTTACCCCGGCCATTGGGACCTTCACCACTTGATGCCTACCCCCAAGACCTCTGCAAATGGGTCCCTGCCTTTCATTCCTCAGCATACCAAACTATAGCTTCCCTAGCAGGGTGCCATGCCACTGCATGTCACTTGCTTTACATTACTCACTAAACTATCAATTTCTAACTTCTCAAACAGAGGTTTCCCTGGTCTCATTTAATTTAAGTACCAGTACAATCAACATTTCTGCCTTGCAGAAATTGTATAATATCAAAATTTTAACAAAATAACAATTTAGTAATCATATAAAATTTTAGTAGAATAACGACATAGTAATTATAATTTAATTACTAAAATTTTGGCAGAATAACAACTAGATAAATACATTTTAATTTTCTAAATTTGAGCAGAGTAACAGTTTAGCAAGTGCATTTTAATTTTCTAAAATTGAACAGAGTAACAGCTTAGCAAGTATAATTTAATAATTTAAATTTGAGCAGAGTAACAATTTAGTAATTATGATTTAATAATCTAAATTTGGGCAGAGTAACAACTTTACAAAAATTAAAGTTTAACATTAAACAATAATAAAACTTAAAGCTAAACGGGTTTAGGGAAAAACCCTTCCTACCAACATTTAAATTAATAATAATTTAGAACCAACCCCACTCCCCCCATTACCTCTAAAGTGGTTGATGAAGAGAATGGAATTATTGGCACAGAGCTTCTAGGAGGAGAAATTCTACTAGTTGAAAACTAGCAAAATTTTAACATAAAAACTAAATAAGAAAAATTTCTAGAGAGAGAAGATTTTAGAGAGAGAGGATCTCTAGCTTATGGAGGAGAAGGATGGTGAAAATCTTCTCCATGGATGGTGGTATTTATAGAGGAAGAGGGGGCTTAGGTGTCCCACCATTTTACATCATCCATTATGTCACTATGATGTCATAAATCCAATTTTTTATTTATTTATAATCCAATTTAGGGACACATATCAAAAATAGGGTGATGAATCAGCTATTCCTAGGTTGTGGACGTGCTCCCTTAGCTGTCCAGCTTCTAGATGTTAATTTTATCTGCGGGTAAATTAACCGGTACCGATAAAATCGTCTAAACTTGAAAAAATTGACTTTTAATATAAAAAAATTCAATTAAATGTAAAAATGGACAAATACATTATTTCTCATCAAAATTAAATTTATAATAATTAATTTTAATTTTATTAATTTATTTCAAATTTTATCTATTTATTTTGTATTTTGAAGCTAAAAATTCATAATAAATCCATTTTAATTCAATAAATACCAAAATTTTTATGAAAATTTTAAAATTAAATATTTCACTTATAAATAAAGTGAAATTACCATTTTTACCTTTTTTGGATGTCAAACCAATAATGGCTGGCTTATAGGACACCTAGGGGCATTTTGGTCATTTTACACAGGAACTCCAGAAATTCCAGAAAATTTTCAAAATTATATTTTAATATATATGGCATGATTCCAAGCTCAAATTGACATTTTAATGTCAATTGAATCTTTTCCTCATGTCAACCCTTAATACTGAGAAGTAAGGACAAAATTGTCTTTTTCTAATTTTTTCAAGCTCCGATTCGGAAAAATTATTAAAAATCACGACTAGATAGCTCTTGAAATTTTGAGCATGATGGTGGTAATCAAAATTTTGAAATTCTCTTCCGATTTTTCAGAATTAACTAGTCAATTATTGGAATATTGGTTGAAAAGCTAAATTAAGAGTGTTATATTTTTCACTATTTCTCTTTCAAAAAAAAAATTTATAATTAAAATATACCTAATATAAATTTTTCAAAATACTTTGAAGTCAAAAAGTCTTTGGTCTACTCTCGCAGTCAACCAGGGATATTTTGGTCATTTTACAAAAATTGTCTTAATAAATTTCTGAAAGATTTCTAAAATTATTATTAATTATTCTAAGCACATAAATAACTTAAAAATAAATTTTAGACACTATCTATTTTTATCTATTTTCTCAATTATCTAGTCCTTCTAGAGGCAAAATAGTCATTGTACCCTTTTCAAAAATAGGGGTGTTACACCGTACCTCTAAAAGTCTCCGAGTCTGGATTTAGGTTCCTTGAGAATCTGATGTTCTTGAGCCAATATCTTCCACAGATTCGTTCCTCCTCTCACCACAAGTGAAAAACTAATCTCACTACTCCTTTTTTACAACCTCAAACTCAAGAAATCTTAGAGAGATAAAGAGAGAAAGTGAGCGTAGAGAGAGAAAGAAAAAGGAAGGAACCCCTCCCTCTCCCTATATACTTAACTTCCCCAGCACTCTCACATGATTTTATTTTTATTTTTATTTTATTTTTATTTTTTATTTTTTTATTTTGTGCCAACTAAGGCTCAAATCTTGCCAAGCCACTCTCCTTATCTCAAAACTAGTTTAACTCAATTGTTTTCCCTCAAAAGCATAAAATCACATTCTCAACATATCCACATTGGCTCAAGCAACTATCTCAAGTTTCCTAAATTCAAACCAGAATTCAAACAAACAATGCACAACCATCATCATAACATACCATACATTAAAACAATTCATTTATTTCTTTTAATTACCTAAATTACATATCTAAATTCCACTTTTAATTATTAAAACACTTAATCATGCATTAGAAAAACAAGATGTTACATGTATTCCAGCAGGTAGTGTATGAGTAGGGGTGGAGAGACTTGTTTTGCAGGGATGACCAAGAGGTATATTTAAGTAATAAGGTATATTTAATTTGTAACTAATTCTTAAAATTATATTTAAGAGGTATGAGGGCGTGTGTTTCACAGAGATAGTCAGAAGGCACTGATGTGTTTATCAACAGATAGCCAAATTGTAACAGTGTATAAGGTAGTGACAGATTACTAAAACATGCGACATGGTAGAAACATAGTTATTGATGTGGAAGTGCTGTGTTTTGTAGCTCAGGCTTTATATATCATAAATAAATAAATAAATAGTTATGTTAATAGAGATACTTAATCAAATACAAAAAAAAAAATATCTTAAAAAGTTTTTCCGATTATAACTAGAAAAACATTTGTAACTATTTTGTAATAAAAATTAATAAATCAATTACTCATGCAATTCAAAAAAATTAAATAACTTATGTTTAATTAATTTCATTAATTTATATATAAATTACTTTTCCCCAAAATATAGATATTAAATTTTTTAAAGAGTAAAAATACATTTTCTTGGTTACAAGTTACAAGTAGAGAAAGCAAAAAGAAAAGAACTAAACAAAGAAATTGTATACGCAACCCTAAAGGGTCCCTCAACAGAAACAAGATCAAATCTGCAGGAGGTTCCTCTCTCATCAGATGAAGCCCCAAACTTCGCTAGGAAATCCACACAAAAATTCCCCTCTCACAATGTATGTTGTACATCAATGGTCCACGCCCTGGAAAGGTACCTTTGAATAACCACCAATTCATTCCTATAAAGATGATGCACCAACACATTATCCTTGAGAAGTCTTATAACTTCCGTGGAATCAGAATAGTAGATTATATGATGATATCTTTCCTCCCAACGAAGCTGTATACCATGGTACAAAGCAGCCATGATCTCGGCATGGGTAATATTAGAAGCTCCGACACTCCCAAAGAAACCACGTAAGAAATTCGCTTCATGATCACGAACTAAGCCCCCAAACCCAGCTCTCCCCTGGTCCTCTATGGCACTACCATCAACATTTAAAACAAAAGCATTTTGTGGTGGACACTGCCAAGAAACCTGACGAGGAACTCGGACAACACTATCACCCTCATGCTCCAAACCAAACGCTGACTGGACAGCAATCATATGCGACATTATACTGCAAAGAATGTCCTGCACACTGGCTGGAATTTGCTCGAAGGTCATTCTATTTCTTGCACGGCAACTGCATCACAATGGAGCAAGCAGACGCAAGTTATATTTCAACATACCTGTGAATGCAGCCAGTCGCGAATACTACTGTCATGCAGACAGTGTTCTAATTACTTGTATACTAACATGATCAATTGATTCACTACATTATGATTTTTTACTGGATATGTTATTCATTTGCTTAACAAATGTGAACCATGTATTTATTCAATTGTCAAGTCTTTATCTTTACAGCTTCAGAACTTTTTTTTGTGAACCCGTGTTGTTTTATGACTCCACTCCATTGGGATACATACTTAGTAAGGTAGGCATGTTAAAATAGTTCTTTGTTCCCTGCACTGAAATACAATAAAACAGTTCTTTGTTCTTCATGGATACCAATCATTTCTATCATATGTAAGTGAATCATAAATCAAAAGATTTACTTTGTATTCTTCATCTGCTGGATGCTCTTCTTTACTCCATTCAATCTATTTAAAATTTTCTACAACATATGTCTCTGAAGTCCGAAAGTCTGAAGTCAATTTAAAGTTTATCTGGAAGATTGGTCTTTGATTCACATATAAAAGAATGTCAAATTGGTATGTATCAGAATTTGTGATAATATTCCTATCAGGCATTAGTTCCTCTTTATGTTCTGAATATGCAACAATGTGTATGGCTTCTTAACATGAACATGTTTTGCTTGTCTGAACAACATATTAGCCAAATTTATTCTTATTTTATCTCTTTATTTGCAATACCTTCGAGTATGAGATACTCAAAGGATGTCGTGGGAAATGGAGTGAATCCCGGAATGAATAGAAGAAAAGACTGCTATTTGAAACCTAGGATTGAATCAGGTGTATCAAGATTCAAGAATATTGTGCTGATGAAATAGAATAATTATGATTGAAGTATTGTTGCTGCACTTGATTGTTCTGTTACTGGTAAAGGGATTAAGGAATGAAAGGATTGAAAACCCAGGAGATATTGATGTTTATGCTCTAAATTTAATTGACCTGAGTTAGACTTTAAAATTAACAATAAAAATTATATATTTGTTGATATGGTTTGGACTTGGCTTGTCAGGAGCTCACTAAGGCCAGAATTTATATATTAAGCTCAAGAAAATCAATTAAAATTTCAAACTACCTTGTTCAATCTTTGATAATTAAACATTGCTACAGTTGGAACTAGGGGCACTAAATTGAAAATTCTGCAAAACTTATAGAGGAGCCAAGATGTAACTTTAGGCAGAGAGGTGAAAACTTTACTCACACAAAATGAAGGAAAAAAAAAAAGACGAAGGCAGAGTTTTTGTTCATTTTAGTAACTACCTGTTTTCAAGTCTGCCAGAGGGGGAAGGCTAAATTTGTTCTAAAATTTCTGCCATTTCTTCCGCTCTTAATGATTATAAAATACACTTGAACAGAAACTGCTGATTGAAGCTGGATTTTTCACAGCCAGAGAGGCCAATTACATTGTCACAAAATGTATGCTGTCATGTCAATTGTCATTGGCTCAATGTTTTGCTCTCTTAATTACTGTATATGTTCTATTATTTCATGTTTCACCTCAGTGCTTGTAAATACAATTCAATATGATAAAAATATTGTTTTGAATGGAATAAATATAAGTTAAACATCCGTCTGCTCCTGTATTTTTGCACGTAGTTAGTAGCTTATGCTAATTAGGTGACATTTTGTAATTTTTTTTAATAATAAAACAGGAATTGCTTCATACAATAAAGAGTCAATATTATGTATGTAACTATCTGGTGGATGCTTTGGGAGAGAGGTGTATATCCAGTGAACTTCAGTTGGCTGGGCCTGAATATGGACATTTGCAGGGTTTTTCTTCTCTTCCACCAGCTTTTGCTGAAGAATTATTTAGTTCTGATCTGTTAGACAAGGTGTTTTTGCGTCCTCTTAGCCAAGTTATGACAACGCTGAAGACACCTGTTATGGTGGATAACTCATTGAGCTTAGCTCATACCCTGCTTCAGATACAGTGTGTTGATGGCACCTCCCTCAGGGTAACTTCCCTCCTTGATTGTGAGTTCTTTCCACTCTCTCTAGCCTTTCTTAATATTGGGGAGAATATTTGGGAAAAGCTTTTGATCTTCACATTGAAATAATATTTACAGGAATAATCTAAAATTTAATTTTTCTAGCATAATCCAACACTATATATATATATATGGTGGGGATCAAGTTACTCCAAGAGTAATTATTGGTAGAGTTACTCCACTCAATAACTCTTGATAAATATTAAATTTTATTGATCGTAAGGTGAAAGCATAAATGAAACAAACTTATGGGGCATTCTCATACTTTTACATTTTGCCACTTCCCAACTAAGTGAATAACCTTGGTATTTAAAAGAAAAATATACTATTTTTCATTACTAAGATTGTGAAAATAGTTTAAAATGAATATTGAATTATTTTTACATACTTTCAATAAGGACTTCTTTATTGGGTTACGAAGAGTATAAAAATAGACTTTATATTGGAGCAAATCAAATATGGTTTCAAAGAATTACAAAGTTAAAATATCTCATAGAACCATTTTTTTTTTTGAAGCGAATTTGCTTGTAAAATATATCTATTGTTTTTTATTTAATAAAGTGTAAGAAAAAATTAACTCAGAAAATTATTTAAAAATAAATACATCCTTACTTGAGTATAGATGAACTTCTTTTAAGTAACTGTTTTTTCTATCATTTTACCTATTGTATGACTTTGAATTCAAATTTACCTCTACATTTAACTATATATGTATATATATGGGTTAGAATCTGTTGATACCTAGTGTCAAAGTTAGTCAAACTATATCTTTAATAACTTTTTGTAAAATGTAAATTTAATCAATCCAATCATTAAATTATGTGATATTATATTCATGATCATGTATATCAAATTTCACATAATTTGAACATTTATAGATATGTTATCTAATAATGAATATTTATATATATATTTTAATATCATAATATATATTAAAATAAAGTGATATGATGAACTACTAAACAATGTAAATTTAACCGATCTAACTGTTGAATTTAATGTTCTTATTAATTAGATTAAGTATACAAAATTTCATACAATGCATCACATGATGATAGAGACAATATATGATAATTTCAACACTTTGCTCCTTATATATATGTTGTATGTATGTTATTGACTTTTAGCAACTACATATTTCTTTTGGTAGAGACCATAGGTATCCTTCACTAGAGGCAATCCTACTCAAGCTGGGTAGGATCATTATGAGGCATAAAAGCTTTTCGTCTAAGTATTTAATGCAATTGCATTCCTAGGATTTGAACTCAAGACCACTAGTTAAGTTAGAATACCCCCTGCCAGTGGATCTACACGCTCAGTTGTCTTTTAGCAACTATATATGCGAACGAATTGTAATGCAATCTTATTTAATTAAGCTTTTTTAAAGCATTCTATTTTGCTATTCTATTTAAACATTATATTATTATATGTGTCATAATTTTTTTAAAACATTTGTTAAAATGTTATTAGAGTTGTCTCTCTACAACTACATTATAAGGCAATTTATGTCAACATTTTATCAAATTGGAAAATTGATAAAGATATGTACCATGGTTATCTTTTTCTCAAATATGTAATATTATTTATAAATTCAATTGACATATAAGGCTAGATTTTTAGATTTTCCAAAAAATTGCTTTTATGCTGTTTATAATTAATATTTATTACATATTATTTATTATTTTCCCCATAATGTACATTTTAACCAAATTTTATCTCTTAATTACAAATTAATATAATCATTAATATATAACTACTAATTAAAGACAATTTCAATTTATGTTACTTAATACTAATTGTAACAATTATAATTTTGGTAAAAAAAATCCTTTTTCTTGATTAAAATTAATAATAATTACATACTATTTATTATTTTTCTCATAACTTACATTTTAATTAAATTCAGTCTCCTGATTACAATTTAATAAAATCATTTAATATATAACTACTAATTAAAAACAATTTCAATTTATGTTACTCAATACTAATTGTAACAACATTATAGTTTTGGTCAAACAAATTTCCATTTTTGTTGATTATAATTGATAATAATTATAGACAATTTAATTTTTTCTATAACTGACATTTTAATTAAATTCAATCTCTTAATTACAAATTAATATAATAATTAATATATATAATTTCTAATTAAAAACAATTTTAAATTATCAGTAACTCAATATTTACTCAATACTAACTGTAACATTATAGAATTGGGACCAATCACACATAACAATATGACACACTTCTCATAATTACAATTTTCTAAAAATTTGATTTGATTTTTACTAGTACATTCAAGCTTTATTTGCTTAGGAAGTAAACTATAATTTTATATATACTTTATATTAAAGAATAAAAGAATTAAGTTAGTGTATTTAATTATCTAAAGTTAATTAATTGTAAAAATTTAAACAATAAAAAATACATATCTTATCCTTGATGCGGAAAAAATACAAAATTATTAGTGATACAAGAAGTGTAAAAAAGAAAAATTTTAAAATAAGAAATAAGAAAAGAAGAGAATAGAGATTCATGAAATAATAACAAAAAATACATATCTTAGCCCTGAAGCAAGAAAAATAAAAAATAAAAATAGTGATGCGAAAAGAGTTTAAGTTTGGAGGAGTTTGATGCGTGCAAAATATGCATACTATTTTTATTTTATTTAGTATTTATTAGGACATTATATTTTTATGCATGTTTTTAGCATTTTATTTGATGTTTTTGTTGACGTAATTACTTTTTTGTTTGTTTAGGTACTTGAAGGTAGAATTTTGCTATGAAACTCGGTCAAATGAAGAAGCATAACTAAAGGAGTCTACCCTCAATCTCAGTTATTTGGAGCTATAAAAGTGCCAACAGTAAGATTTGCGGGGTGCCTGCAGAAAAATTCGGGGTCATGGTTAACAATGGTAGTGCATGTCAATTGCTTTGTTCTTGTTTGTTAGGATCAGAAATGTGCAATTTGGGTAGCCCAAGATATAAAAGAGACCCTTGGGCACACTCTGAATCATGGAACTGATTTTGGGAGATGCCTTGACCTTGAAGATTGGGAATGAAAATTGGAGATCAAAGAAGACAAGGTGAAGGAAAACTTTGGAAATTCAACAAAGACTGCAGCTATTCCAAGATCAGAGATTGGTTGGTAATATAACTTTTCCTTACACTAGAAAGACAGCCAAACAGTTGTTTAATATTTTAGGAATAAATTTAATATTTGGTTGAACCTGTTTAATAATTACCTCCTTGTTGCATGCACTGGGTGATGACTGTTGAACTTGTCTTTTGTGGGTTCATTGTATGTCTCGCTATTCCAAACACTATTAGTGCAATAGAGTTGGTTTTTCTATTCTAATTCCATAGCTTAAGAAACCATGTAGTTCTTTATCTTTAATTATTTTCTATTTTTAGCACTCTACTAATTAGAATGTACTTGATACAGGAGTGAAAGGCAGGGACAGTAGATAGAAAGAGAACTAGGGATGAAGGACAGGGTATCAAAATTAGGCTTCCAAAAATAGAAACCTCAGATCAAAAGTTCACTAGATTACAAGGGAAATACCTGGAATTATATCCATGAATGAAAAAATAAGTTTATAAGGGATTAAGAAATTTTTTTAAAAACACTCACTTTGAAGAAAAACTCTAAAAAATGCTATCGTTGAGTAGCTCGTAAAAACACCCTCATTTAAAATAACTATTCTAATTTATATAGAGGATAGATACATAATTTTATATATAATTTTGTTAGCCATGCTTCCCATATGCAACAACTATATTTATATGGCGGATCTTCAATGGACTGTCATAATTTGCTATCTGGCATTGATAACCCTGATAACACTGATAATAGGTCAAGTTTGTTCAATTGTTTGAAAAAATTATATATTTTAAATTATTTTAAAAAATTGTCAAGAGACTAAAAATAAGCATTACCTTATTTGTAGGGATTAAAAACATACTTAATCGTTATAATTTTTATTTTTTAAACTTCTATACAAATATTAGAATACTATGTTATAATGACTTATATTTTAAAACACAAACTCTTATCATTTGAAATTTTTATGTCATGTTAACTTTAAATTAATTTTATATTATAATAGTTTCATGTCTTGTAATGTTTAAAATTTTCCATATTCTACTTATAAAAAAATTGTCATATTCTTGTATCTTTGTCTAATAATATTCATAGTCCATATGGTATATGTGTGTCCTAGTAATTAGGTTATGAGGAAGAAGAAATGGATTGTCATTAACATTACTTGTGATTAGAAAACTTTTGTTGGTCATGTTGCTGTTGAAATGGTCAAAGGGTGATGAGAATATATGAATGACGAAGAAGAAACACAATGCCATAAATGTTACTTGTGATTAGAAAACTTTTGGTGGTCAAGTTGCTATTGAAAAGGTCAAAGGATGATGAGAATCGAACTAGACATTTCTCTTAGAAAATATGGCAAAGCCAAGATTGTCATCATTAGTTGCTTTCTGATGGATAATGCATATATTATTATCAATACATTTCCTTTGGTTCCCACGTTCTCATGCTACCGAAACATGCTATGCTTAGTCAATTTGAGCTTAGGTTGTAATGCATGCCCGAGTGCATTACAACCGAGCAAATTGAACCATAAAAAATTGAACTGTTTTAAAAAAAAAAAACAAACTGAGCCATTTCTTTAAAATAAATTTGGTACACCGAATTGTTTTAACAAAGCAGTTTGGCGCACTGAACCGAATCTTTGTTCACTTTCAAAAAATTGTCATCAATAGACATTACCACACCCAACATATCATCTCCACATGCGACATTTTCATGTCTGCTCCAAATGCTTTCACCTTCATAGACATTTATGTCTTATTTATATTACACATTTTTAATGGGTTGAATACCATACAACCTTTATTAATAATTTTTTAGTTTTAGGCTCAAATGCTTGTAGCAAAAAATAAAAAGCTTCAATACCGAATGGTTCATAGTCTGAGAGCATATAAGGATGCTGAAATAAAGTTAGAGCAAGTGAGCATCGCTGATTGTTCTTTCAAATCTCATAAAATACATGTTGATTAATCAGTAAAATGTTGTACAGTAAGTGTGCATTATTTTCGTTCAATGATCACTCAAGTGTGTTTTACTTGAATTATGGCTTATCTAAATTACATTTTTTTAATGGGTTGAATATTATACGTCCTTTATTAATAATTTTTTATTTGCAGGCTCAGGCAGAAAATGAAAAACTTAAAGACCAAATAGTTAATCATCTGAGAGCAAGAAATGTTGACCAAAAGTTAGAGCAAGTGAGTATCATTGATTGTTATTTCAATTCTTATAAAATACACGTTGATTAATCAATAAAAACTTATACGATAAGTGTGCATTATTTGAGTTCAGTGATCACTTAAGTGTGATTTACTTGATTTATGGCTTTATCTACATTACACTTTTTAATGGGTTAAATATTATTCATCTTTTATTAATAATTTTTTATTTGCAAGCTCAGGCAGAAAATAGAAAACTTCAATACCAAATAGTTCATCTTCTGAGAACATGCAAGGATGCTAACCTAAAGTTAGGGATTCCAAGAGAAGTGGACCCACAACCAAGTGAAGAGGTTAGAGAGAGCAACATGGACCATTCTCAAAGGGTGAAGAACCCTGGAGGCAGTAGCAGCATTGAAAGCTATTGAAGGGTCGATGGCAGTTGCATAATTAATGATTGAGTTTGGAGCTAACCAGAAAAACATCATAGTCATGGTTGTTGCTACCATTAGGGGATATATTGTTAGGATATGTAAAAATCCAATTATGGAGCTTGTGTCTATGTCCAATGAGCATGACATAGAGATGGCTCAAATTGAAGAAACTAAGAGTAAGAAGCTACGAAATTCCTCTAAGCTTGTCCTAGTGTCAATAATAGCATATATTGTGGGAGACTTGGTACAAATATTAGTAGCTTATTTCTTATTTGAATATAACATCAGAATGGTTGTGATTGTTGTTGCTAATATCCTAGCACTGCTGCTGTTCGGAGGGATAGCAACAAAGCTTGAGAAAGTGTCTGTTATAAAGTCTTGTGTCAGATTTTTCGTGGGAGGGTGGATTAGCTTGATAATAACATTTTTTTCAACAAGTTAGTACCCCTTATTTTACATTGAATGTGTACATACTTTGCTCTTTGACACTACTCTATACTTTACTATGTATTTCGAGTTTGTGATAAGCAACTGAAACAGCTACTGGTTTGTATGTGAATGATGAGGAAATGAAGGCAAATTTTATACTTATTTTTAAAATTCATATAATGGACCACGAACACAATAGCTGAAGTTCTGTGAGTGATCTTGAACCTATTAATTTTTAATGTCAGTTTTCACTCATATTCCTAATCAATTGTCTATACATTAAAATAATGTCCTTCTAAGCACACGTGTCACTCATTTTTTTCATTTTTCGCTCAAAATTCACCTCTATTTTGTTTTTGATCTCAAGCGCTTTTCACTTTTCCTCTCTTTTACACACTTCCCAAGTGTGAATATGGTTGTTAATCTCCGAAAGAGTGTCTCCCTTATGCTTCCTGTTTCTGGTAGCACGTTAATCTCCAGGAATGTTGGTGTAGAAATGAAAATACAAAAAATGCAAGCAGTGTAAATTGAACCTAGTCGCTTTTCCTTTACACAATCCGCTTTATCAATAAATTAATAAACCTTCGTCACAAACTTAATATATATCTGTAATAACTAATGTTTACCAGTTTATACAATTAATATATACTATTTTATAACATTGCTCTAAAGTTTATAGAAACAAAATTATAAAATATTTACTAATAAAAATTGAAACTTCAACCACTTTATTTCCCTGTAGCAACCTAACTATGACTATGCCATATTTGCATTTTGTTATATAAAAGACAAATATAATATATATACTATAAATATTTATTCATGTTCCTATAATTTCTAATGGGTCACGTGATTTAACCAATGAATAACTCATTGATCTGGCCAGTGATGCATCACTCAATAGCTTTATTGAGTCAATAACTGCTTTGATTCTGATAACACTAATTTCAAATCTCTTTTTTCCAAATTCATGTTGTTGCACTGCAACATTCCTTTGCTCAATATAATACCCTTTTCTTACTAATCTTCTTCATTTTTACCCTCCAGGCTCCCATCTACATACCATCAATTTTATCACTCTAAACACCAAAAAATTATTATTATTATTATTAGTATATTATTATATATTATTATAAGAAGTAAAACTTAAACTAACTAAAATTACGATCAACAAAATTTAACTAAAATAAAATATAGAGACTAAAACTTAAAATAAAGTTATGAAAATTAAAAATTAAAATTTTAAAATATAAAAAATGAAGACTTACTTATAATATATTTACAGTGTGTCAATTTTTTATACTGTCATCTAATTATAAATTGTCATATAATTGAAAAGTTCTTATTTTTTAATAATTACTTTAAAAATCATACTTAAGGTGATTTCTAATTAATTAATAGTACTTTAGACTGATAGTATATCCAAATTAAATTCAAAATTAAAGCTAAAATCAAAATAAATTATAATTAAATAATTGACTATAATTAGCAATAATTTTCTTATATACACATTTTATACATTCTGCATCCTTCGTTTTCTTTTTTTTGAAATACACATTCTTTTATGAGTTTAATGGTCATGCACTGTCAATGTAAAAATTTTTACACTGTCAACCAATCAAAAATCACTATTGATATGATTTTTAAAGTATTTATTATAAAAGTCAATAAACTTACAATAAATGGTGATTTGTGATTAGATGACAGTGTAAAACTATTTTACACTGTCAGTGCATGACCTGTTTTCTCTTCTTTTATTTGATTAACTTTTTAATTTGTATTTATTTTATATTTTTAATATTGTATTTTTGTTTGGAGGACAAGTATTTTATAAAATTTTTTAAAAATAAGGTTCTTAAATTTTTACTACAAAATATTAAGGGAAACACAATAATAAATATTGCTTTCATGAAGACATGTTTTAATATATAGATAAATAGACATTCATAAATTGTATGGATAAATTTATTAACTTATTATTATATTTGCACATCATTTTAATACAAGTATAAAGATAATCATGACCCGTGTGACTGCACAGGTCAACATACTTGTAAAAGATTGAAAACAAGTGTTTCTAATGGGGTTGAATTTATATATAAATTCGTTTTTCCAAAAAATGTAGATATTAAATTTTCAAAATTAAAAAAAAAACTTGTGGTTGAATTTAAAATTATTCTTTAAATACATATTTTTAATCAATATTATATCTTCATTGTTTTTATTAGTTACTTTATATACCTAAGAGTGACTGATTGCAGTAGAAGTCGACTATAACTTTAGATAAACTTACTTTTAATATCAAGTGCTGAAAAATTGTTTTACTGAAAAAGAACCTTACCAAAAATATTTTTATGTTTGCAACATTTTTAAAATTTTTATAATTTACACACTAATGTAAATTTATGCAAAATATATCTGCATAATTTTTTATCATGTTTATAATTTCTTTTTATGTTAATATTGATAATCTATAGTATATATAAATATAATTTATTTTATATATGTTAATATTAATAATACATAGTATGGTTAAATCATTTATTTTTATAATAATAATATTTTTTATTATTTTAACCTTATAATAATTATTTTTAATAATTATTTGATTGTTGAATGGTGTTTTCATATTGAATCATGATTGTTTGTTGGACAATGTTATGTGTGAGGCATGTCATCTACTATCAAACACGAGTTTAGTTGAATTTATTTTAAATTTTTTTAATTTTAAAGAAATAATTTATATTATTTTTATGAAATATTTCTTTACTTTTTATTAATTTCTTGAAATAATTTAAAAAAATAAGTAATTGTTTGACAAAGTGGTATTTTTAATTTCTGAATTATTACGCAAAATTTGTGTGAGATTTTTCTTTTATTTCGTTGAGTATACTTTTATTCAAATTGTAAAAGATTAATTTTTTTAATATGGTTAGTATTATTTAGTGTTAAAGTAAGGACTTTATTTTCAACAAGGGTATTATTGGAATAGTCAAAAATATACAAAAATATTCAAGTATTTTTTATTTTTAAATGAAGTTCCCTTATAAATGGCTTATATAAGAATACGTAAAATATATGCTAGTGCAAATTTATACCAAATATGTACCTAATTTTTTTATCCTTATAATTTATTTTTATGTTACTACAGATAATTTATAGTGTATATAAATATAATTTATTTTTATGTTAATACTAATAATACATTGTATGGTAAAATTATTAATTTTTATAAAAATTATCTCTATTATTATTTTAACCTTATAATAAATATTTATTGATGCAAATATTTTATTGATACAAATGGTGTGCTTTTGCGTTGTAGCTTGGTGTGACCAAATGCTATAGTGCAAAAGTACACCAGATTTAATAATACTATAGACTATAGATAAGGAAGAGGCAAACTCTAATAAGTTAATTAATGTGTAGTAATATAAAGTAGGGGGTAAAACATGTAAGACTATAGATTTATGGTAAAAATAAAATATGAAAAAAGTAGTCAAACCTTTGAATTCTTAATTACGATGGAGGTGATTGCAACTACCTTTGGGGCCTTCTTTTTTGTTCCTAATTGTTGTTTCAAAATTTGATGATATGTTTTTCCAAAGAATGACTTTGACAATTTTGTTTTTGAACGTTTCATTGGATGATTAAAATTAAGCAATAAATAATTGGAAGATATGAAAATATAATGCTTTAAGTTTGTATTTTGGAATCAGATAGAATCAGCTGAAGTATAAAAGTATTATTTGAAAAAATATATAATTATTTCTTGGATAAAATAAAATAAGTTAATTTATTTACTCTTTTAGTAATTTCTATCTCTTATTTTTGTTGATTTGTCACTTACAAATATATCTTCTTCATTTCCAAGTGCATGAAGTTTTCCAATAATATATGAAATAAAAGATGAGATATATAAGGGTAATTGGAATTTTTATGTTAGAGCAGATGATTTTATTATAATATTTTGTGTAGTAAAATTTTTACCTATTAAGACAGCTCTATCATTGATCTTTCGTGATATAGTTTCAAAAGGACCAAACTCAAGCATTGTTGAAGAATGGTAAAGAATGAGTCATTGATTTTGTTGACAACAATTGTTAACAAAAACATCCTTTCAGAGTTCCTTCGACCAGTCTGTAGGTGTCATTAGCTAGTACTATTTTAAAATCTCTTATGGTGTATATCTTTCTCTCTTGTAAAATATGATTGAAAGATGAAATCAATTTTTTCCTTATTGTTGCATGAAATGAAGTAATACAATGTTGGGGGTGGCAGTTTCGTTGCTTAGAATTTATATATTATAAATAGATAAATAGATTTAGACAACAATAATATTTATTGTGTAAGGTAACTACTTGTATAAAGTTGTTGCAATTTATTGAATTGTGATAATATAACTAAGTGTATCCCCTTTAGAAATATAGTGCCTTACTGGTATACTGATATTAATTGTATAAACTTGTTACAATTTATTGTATTGAGAGAATGATATAATTAGTATATTGTGCAAGGTAGCTAATTATTGCAACTTATATTAAATTAACAGCTATATTTAGATTATTAATTTGTAATTAAGATACTAAATTTTAATAATATCTCAGATTTAGAAAATAAAATAAATAATATGTAATTATTATTAATTATATATTTTCTATTTTTTATGCAGTGATTAATTTTAATTTGTAACTGATTCTTAAAATTATATTTAAGTTCACAGTTTCACATCTTTTTGGTTTAAAAGTTGAATTAATTTTAGGACATTTATAAGGGAGATGAATGTAAATTGAGCTGAAACCAAAACGAAAAAGTTGTTAGAATTTATAACAATAAATAATCATAATGATGATTTTAAGTGACTAAATTAAATTCACACTATAAATTCTCCATAGCAGCTAATCCTGAAGAAGCAAACCTCTCCCTTGACAATTATGCATGACAGACATTTTTATACTGGATCCTCCACATGACGTTTTATAGCACAAGAAACCTCTATGGGCGACAAAGTTCTCCCTCAAAGTATACATGATTTTTATATACGTGAATACATAGAATAGAGTTTCATTTCTTAAAAGGGATATTATGCTTGGCCTAAGAATATTAACTGGATTGGATGAGCTTAATTATCTGCTCTGTTTATGTAGATAGATTCTAGCTTGGGCTGCTTATGTAAGCACTCATAATTTAGGATGAGCTTTGACAGCAAGCCTTTCCAGGTAGATAAAAAAAAAATATGTCTATTATTAGTCATAAGGGTAACCAAGCATTACCGAAGTATAGTACAAGCATAGCTTTAAAGATTTTCTTTTTCCTAGTAAGATATCAAACAGAAATAATAGTAGCTGAGTTTTAGCTGGGTTTGAAAATTGTAGCAGCATGAAAGCTTTGGTAGGATTCCAAAAGTTCATAAGCCTTTTTTACTATTCCTCCCATTCTTTTAGTTGGATTAGTTAGGATTAATTCAACTCCAAATGTTGTCATGGTGTGTAAGAGGGCATGGTCAAAACCATTTTATATCCCTTCATGGCAGTTGTAGATAGCATGTTACCCATATTGCTTGATGTAGGCTCTACTGGAGTTGTCCAAATAGCCACCATAATCAAATTGGCTAACCTTTCTAGGAGATATCTAATTTTTTTCCTCAGTATCTATGATCATTGCAAGTGTTGGTCTGTAAAAACCTATGATGCACAGATACAACATGTATCCTATGACATCCACTCACATTGAACATAACCCATACTTATTTATTTATTTAAAAATGCAAGTAAAATTTTTCTCTATTTTAATAATAGAAAATTTGTAAATTTAACAGAATTTAAAAATGGTAGTAAAAAAGAAAATTTGTATGTATGTGTGTGTGTGTATATATATATATATATATATATATTCATTGTAGACTGTACATCATGATTTTTGTAACACCTACTAATTTTAAATTATATTTACAGTTGATTAAAAATTTAAGTAATAATGTCAATTTAACTAAAACTTTCCCATGTTTACTTGTTGCGAACATTTAATAAATTACAAAAATATTATATATAGAACCATGATCATAAAAGAAACATCATTGCATTATCTATATATATGTATATGTCGAAATTGGGTACATGATTAAAGTACAGTCATTTAGGCAATACAAACGAAAGAAATACATCAGAAGTTATCCTAGATACCTGCCCATGTATATACAACAAAATGACCTATGTCAAATATATCTACCCTATACCTCCCCAAAATATCCTAAGGTCTATGAGTCAACTACATCTTTAGTGGTCCTCACGACAAGTCTTCTAAATCCCATGGAATGGCGCATCTACTTGAAACACGAATGTATACAAAAAGAAACATAGAAAAGGAGTGAGGTTTTACAAAGCCTCATTCATTTTCTTAATAGGTTTATAACATAAATACATAATTATTATACAATCATACATAGGGAGTCCTAGGATCTGATCTACATTTTTTATAACTCAATCACAGACTTTTACCGACATATGGATCCATACCCATCCTTGATGATTCACCTTAATCATCAGGAATCACTAGGAAGTGATTAGGAATTCGTATAATGTAACACTCCTCTAATTTTAAATATAATTCATATTAATTTAATTATTACTTTAAGTTGATAAAAATGTCAGTAAATTTTTTTTTCGATACTAGCAAAACAGAATTTAGAAATAGAAGTGAAATGATAAAAACTGCTTATGTATATATATATCCAACTGTACATCATGGTTTGAGTAGTACATAATAGTCGAAGAGAAAACAAAAATACATCAAAAGACATATACTACCTAACCCAATATATACATAAAAAAAAAGATCCTATACAGAGCAGTATTTATCTACCCTATCCCTTAAGAAAATATTATAAACTAGGTCTTCAAATCTGGAGAAGTATCCTCTGGCTCTTCCTCAGCATCATCAGGTATTGTTATCATCTTCAATAATCACGATTCAACATGCATAACAAAAATAATGGAGTGAGGTGATTTGTTCTAAATTACTTTCACATGTATGGTAGGAATTTAAATACAATTAATGAAGGGAACCTAGGGTTTATTCTAAGTTATACTACACTACCCTTGACTTGGTATGGATCCATACTTCCCATCAGTGAGTAATAGTTCTTAACAGAACCTGGGAAGTGACTGAGAGTACATATACTTCATCAACATCATCACATGGTACAGTCCTCATCATCAATGAGGAACAAATATCAGTCAGGACGTCCATTTATAGAGGTATACTCTCAAACCAATCCTGGAATGCTGAGCAGTTGTCGGGGTTATTGAGCTTGGTCAGGTGAATATCCCAGCTCACGGGCGCTACCCTGGCTATTAGGACTTTCACCACTCGATGCCTACCCCCGAGACCTCCCAAATGGGTCCCTGCCTTTCATTCCTCAGCGTACCAAACTGTAGCTTCCCTAACAAGGTGTCATGCCACTGCATGTCCCTTGCTTTACATTACTCACTAATATATTAATTTCTAAAGGTTCATTCTGGTCTCAAGTATTTGAGCACCAGTATAATTTCTACTAATATCTCTGCCTTATATTACAGAGATTTGATCCATACATATCATTCACATAAGTCATAATTCAAATTAAAGCACATAAGCAATAATTCAATAAAAATAAAGATATACAAATTAAAATAAAGACTGATAATTAAGAAATAAATCATAGAATGGTCAAAAAATTCCATAAAAATAATTTTTAAACTTAGAAAAATAATTGGAATTTTATCATGAATTTTTAGAAATTTTTCAAAAATTTTTGAAATTCAGTATTTCTAAGAAAAATGTGTCCACAAGCACTTATAGAGCACAATTAGAAGTACTAAATAAGCTTTAAAATTTATGAAATTTTTACAGATGGTCTATTAGTGTGTCTAGACCTTACCTGAACTGATAAGAACTTAAACTGAAATTTCTATAGTAGTTTTCTAAAAATAAATTCATAAATAGCTCATAAAATAATTTCTATCTTTAGTTTCATATTATGAGATTTATGGTTTATTTCTTCTACTATTTTTGCTAAACTAATTGAGTATTACTAAAATTTGATAATTTAATAATTTAATTATTTATCATAATAGCTAAAAATATTTTTTCTAAATTTGGGCAGTATAACAGCTTAGTAATTCTACTGTAATTGTTTAAATTCGAGCAGTATAACAACTTAATAATTATACTATGGTTGTCTAAATTTGAGCAGCATAACTACTTAATAAGAGTATTTTAATTATCTAAAATTGAGCAGAGTAACATCTTAGTAAATGCATTTTAATTTTCTAAAAATGAGTAGAGTAACAGCTTAGCAAGTGCATTTTAATTTTCTAAAATTGAGCAGAGTAACAGCTTGGTATAATTTAATAATTTAAATTTGAGCAAAATAATAACTTAGCAAAATTTAAAGTTTAACATCAAATAATATAACAATAATATTAATAGTAAAACTAAAGCCTAAACGGGTTTAGGAGAAAACCCTTCCTACCAACATGCAAAGTAATTGAAAATTAGAACCAACCCCACTCCCCCCATTACCTCAAAGAGTTGGTGAAGTTGTTGGTGCAGAGCTCCTAGGAAGAGGATTTTTACTAGTTATTGGAAAACTAGTAGAATTTTAGCATAAAAACAAAGTAAAAGAAAATTTTCTAAAAAGAGAGAGATTTTCTATGGTGTCTTACGGAAGAGAAAAGGAGTGAAGTGCTTGGTTCAAGTTTCATGGCTATTTATAGGAAAAAAATGGCCTTAGGTGTTCATGGAGTTATGTCATCCATGATGTCAAAAATGCAATTTTTATTTTTTTTATTAGGGACACATATTCATATAGGGGATGAATCACCCCTTGCTAGAGCTGGTACGTGGGATAGCAGCTGTCCCAAATATTTGCAGTATAATTTTGACTGTTAATTAATTAGCCGGTACCGATAAAATCGCCTAAACTTGAAAAAAATAACGTTTAATACCAAAATAATTAATTTAGATATAAATCTGAACAAATGTAATATTTTTCATCAAAAATAATTTCTAAAAATAAATTTTAATTTTTTTCGAATTATAAATATATATATTATATATTTTAAGCTTAAAAAATTCATATTAAATTTATTTTAATTCAATAAATGCTCAAATTTTTATGAAAATTCTAAAATTACATATTTTACCTAGAAATGTATTAAAAATATCATTTTCATCATTTTTGGATGTCAAACCAATACTGAGTTAGGTTATTTGACAACTAGGGGTATTTTGGTCATGTTGTACAGGAATTTCAGAAAATTCCAAAAAAATTCCCAAATTATATTTTAATATATATGACATGATTTTAAACTCAATTTGACATTTTAATATTAATTGAATCTTTTTCTCATGTCAGCCCTTAATATTGACAAATAAGGACAAAATCGTCATTTTCGAATTTCTCCGGGCTTCAACTTGGAAAAATTATTGAAAATCACGATTAGATAGTTTTCAATATTCTGAGTTTAACTGTGAGGATCAGAATTTTTAGATTCTTCCCAATTTTTCAGAATTAAATATAGAATAAATAAATAAATAAAACAATTAATTAAATAAAAGTGAGGGTGTTACATATAACCCCTCACAAGGTACAGACATCCATGTCGTAATCATCATCCTCGAGAAAAGGCTTCTGCCCATCAGGGGTATACACTCCACCAATCTCGGTGATACTGAGCAGACGTTAGGGTTACCAAGCCGATTTACATGATTTATCCCAGGTCAAGGATAATATCCTAGCTATTGGAACGTTCACAACTCAGTACCTTTACCCTCAAGACCCGAACAATGGTCCCTGCTTTGCACCCTGCAGTGTACCAAATTGTAACTTCCTAAAACACATGCACTCATGCTTCATAGCATAGTCCCATCACAACAAAGGGTTCCCTACAATTTGTTCTCTAACTTTCATGACAGACTCTCTGAACAATCCAGCAGAGTTTTAGAATCATGTATTCATCATTCATAACAATCATAGGACTTAATGAGCATATTGAGTTTCATTAATAGAATTCCATACACATGATTCAAGAAATCAGACATACAGGCACAATGCAAGTATAGTATTAAATTATTTGATTTATTCTTCTCCTTTTCTAATTTCTCAATTTAAATTAATTTTAAAAGAAAAACTTTCTAATTGTAAATATAGTTGGTATTGGGTAATTATTTTACAAATTAAACCAAATATTAAGAGTAACCCTTTTCTGATGTGGAAGATCAAACTACACTACAACCACAGAGCATACTAAGGATTCTCTTAAAATATGATCATTTCTTAATTTAATTGACAAAATTCAAGATTAAACTTAACAATAATTAGCATCATAAATCCATATAATAAAATTTAAAGTGACATGACATAAAGCTAAAAATAAATAACATGACATAATGAAACAACAAAAATTAACTTAAAATAAAAAGGATTGGGGCTATCAAGAATAGAAGAATAAGTGGTGAGGCTAATTGAGAGCAGTTTAAACAATAGTCTATTACTGTCTAGCTGTCACAAATTGGTTGGTAAGGTGTTAGTTATATTTTACAGAAATCATAAATACTCGTACTGTAAAACCATTAGTTCCTAAATAAGAATTTTCACATTTCCATCTTTCTACACTCGTTTAATCTTCTCTATTATGTTCTGTATGATTCTTTAGATGGTATCAAAGCTCTCCTAGAGAGCTCTACTGTGCAATCAATAACGCGTAATTCACATTCATCTGGTTTCAACCAGAACCCTAATGGAAGTTCCAATCTTCGGAATCTGAACGCGATTCTTGATCCTTCATTGAATCAATTGAGTCCGTATTATCTCCATCCAAATGAGAGTCCAATAGCAGTGATCGTGAATCCGCCATTGTCCGGAGATTATTACCACGCTTGGGCAAGAACGATGAAGCGAGTTTTGATTTCAAAGAACAAATTCAAATTCGTAGATGGAACAATACAAATTCCTTCGCAGCATGATCCAAGTTTTGAAGCATGGGAGCGATGAAATAATATGATCCATTCTTGGATCTTGAATTCTCTTTCCCCACCGATTGCACAAAGTATCATATATATCGAAAACGCTGTCGATGTCTGGAACGATCTTAAAGAAAGATTTTCGCAGGGAGATCATATTTGAGTGGCTGAATTACAACAAGAGATATATGGGTTTAAGCAAGGTAACTTTACTATTACTAAATATTTTGCTGAGTTGCAAGCTCTTTAGGAAGAACTCAAAAATTATCGTCCTGTGCCCCGATGCATTTGTCCAGTGGTGTGTTCATGTTCTGCGAGGAGAAATGCATGACAATTCAAGCAAGAAGATCAAGTGATACGGTTCTTGATGGGATTAAAGGAACAGTTTAAAGGAGTTAGGTCACAAATATTGCTCATGGATCCATTGCCATCCATGAATCAAACCTTTTCGATGGTCATTCAACAAGAGCGACAAAGTCAATATGGATCAATTAAAGAACCTAGATCGGTGATTAATATTGCAGAAGTGAAGAAAGGAGACGGATACGATCAAGGTAAAGGCTTTGAATTCAAACAAGGAGGAAGAGGATACAAGAACCCAAATAAAGTTTGCACATACTGTGGAAGAATTGGTCACACAGTGGAAATCTGCTATAAAAAAGCATGGTTATGCACCTGGTTATGGTAGAGGAAACTCTTATGCTAATCAATCAATGAGTGAAGAAATTGATGAAGGTTCAGAGAATTACACAAAGAACAAGAAAGAAGAAAGTAACAACATGATAACTTTTACAAAAGAGCAATTTCAAGGATTACTTACTTTACTTCAACAAAATTCAGTGGATAATTGGAATAGTGGGCATGGAGCAAACATGGTGAAAGCAAATACAGTGAACAATTGTAGCTCAGCAGGTAATTCACATTCATTTTTACTCAAAGAAAGAATTAACAGAACGCCTTGGATTCTAGATACAGGAGCAACAGATCATATATGTTGCTCGCTGCATTGGTTTGTTGTGTATGATAGAATAAGTTCGATATCAGTCAAGCTGCCAAATGGAAGTTCTATTGTAGCACATTTTGGGGGAACTGTACAGTTATCAGAAAATTTACTAATTAATGATGTTTTATTCTTGCCTCAATTTTCCTTTAATTTGATCTCTATATCCAAATTGTCATCTACATTGAATTGCACTTTGACATTTGGACCCAGTCATTGTACTATCCAGGAACAGAAGCAATTGACGACGATTGGTTCAGCTAAACAAGTAGAAGGATTATATCATCTGAAGGTTGACTCTATACTAGTGAGTTCTGTGAATAGTTCTTTAGCTGTTCATAATTTGAATGCATATACTTTGCCTCTTGCCACGCTTTGGCATTTGAGGCTAGGACATCTTTCCTATGATATGATGGTTTTGTTGAATAAACAATATCCATATATTCCTCTACCTTCCCATACTGTTTGTGATATATGCCATATGTCAAGACAAAGGAAACTGCCTTTTAATATCAGTATGAATAATGCAGTCAATGTTTTCGATCTCATTCATTTTGATATGTAGGGTCCATATTCCACTATTTATGTTCATGGATACAAATATTTTCTTACAGTATTAGACGATCATAGCAGATGCTTCGAAATAAATCAAAAGTACAAGGCCATGTTAAGAACTTCATTAATTTGATAGAGACACAGTTTAATAAAAGAGTTAAGATGGTGCAATCAGACAATGGACCAGAATTTATGCTTTCTGAATATTATTCTTCTAAAGGGATTATTCACCAGACTAGTTGTGTGGCTACTCCACAACAAAATGGCAGAGTTGAAAGAAGACATTATCATGTTTTGAATGTTAGTAGGGCCCTCTTATTTCAGTCCCAACTACCAAAGAAGTATTGGTCATATGCTGTTATGCATTCAGTCTATCTCATCAATCAGATTCCCACAAAAATTTTGTCAAACCAATGTCCATATGAAGTTCTCTATGGGACAGCTCCCTCTCTTGACAATTTGCAAGTTTTTTGTTGTCTTTGTTATTCTTCTACGTTGTAATCTCACAGGAGTAAGTTTGATCCTCAAGCTAGGAAATGTGCCTTCCTAGGATTCAAACAAGGTGTTAAAGGTTACACGGCACTTGATATACAGACAAAAGAGATAATAGTATCACGGGATGTTATCTTCTATGATTTGGAATTTCCATTCCATTCAGCAGAACATGACTCACCTCCAATCCCACACCACATTTACTTTGAAGATCCTACCAACAATCTTATACCATCAATTCACAACCCACTTAACCCATCTCCACCACCTACTCATAACTCACCTAACCCATCTCCACAACCTATTCGCCAATCCACTAGAAATAAACACCCTCCATCTTGTTTGCAAGACTATATTTGTAACTCCACCTCCACCATACCTCATCCCTTATCCACATCTATCTCCTATTCTCACCTATCTTCCCCTCACTTATCCTATATTCTTTCATTATCATCTGATACAGAAACTACTTCTTATAATGAAGCTAATTCTGATCCTCGTTAGGTGGAAGCCATGAAGCTTGCAATTGAGGCTCTTAACAATAATAAGACTTGGGAACTTGTAGATCCTCCTGCTGGTGTTGTTCCCATTGGAAGTAAATAGGTATATAAAATCAAGAGACATGCTGATGGGAGTATTGAGCGATTTAAAGCACATCTTGTAGCCAAGGGTTATAATCAAACAAAGGGTCTGGATTTCTTCGATACATTTTCTCCAGTTGCCAAGCTCTCCACTGTTCGAATATTACTTGCATTAGCTTCTATTCATCAGTGGAATCTTCATCAACTAGATGTTAATAATGCATTCCTACACGGCGATTTAAGTGAAGATGTTTATATGCTTGTTCCCCAAGGTGTAGTGGTTCCAAAAGCTAGATAAGTTTGCAAACTTTCAAAGTCCCTTTATGGACTTAAGCAAGCTAGCAAGATGTGGTTTGAGAAATTCACTAATTTTCTTCTTGACTATGGGTTTCACCAAACACATAGTGATCATTCTCTGTTTATCGAGTCAACAAGCACCTCCTTCATGGCATTACTTGTGTATGTAGATGACATAATCTTGGCAGGGACTTCCCTTGATGAATTTTCTGATATTAAAAACAAGTTACATTCTACATTCTGAATTAAAGATCTTGGGAGACTTAAGTTTTTCCTAGGTCTTGAGGTTGCTCACTCTTCTTGTGGCATTTCTCTTTGCCAATGAAAATTTTGACTTGATCTTCTTGCTGATTCGGGGCTTACTGGTTGCAAGCCATGCTCTACTCCTCTTGATCCAGCCACACGTCTTTCCCAGGATTTTGGAGTTCCCTATTCTGACCCAGCAGCTTATAGGCGTTTGATAAGGCAACTTTTGTATTTGACTACCACACGACCAGACATTGCATTTGCTACTCAACAACTCAGTCAATTTATGGCACACCCTACGGATACTTATTACAAAGCTGCCTTACGAGTTCTTCGCTACTTGAAACCTTCACCAAGGAGGGGTCTCTTCTTTACCAAAAATTCCTAACTCCAGCTACTTGGCTTTAGTGACGTAGACAGGGGGGCTATTTAGATACTCAGCTTTCTATTTCTGGATATTGCTTCTTCTTAGGACACTCACTTGTTGCCTGAAAATCTAAGAAGCAAAATACTATCTCTTGCTCTTCAGCTGAAGCTGAATACAGAGCTCTAGCTGCTGCAACACGAGAGCTTCAATGGCTTACCTATCTGCTTCGAGACTTACAACAATCTTTTTCCCGTGGGTCTGTCTTATACTGTGACAGTCAGAGTGCACTCCATATAGCTACCAATCCAGTATTCCACGAATGTACTAAACATTTAGACATAGATTGTCATATAGTTCATGAAAAGAGCCAATCTGGATTGATGCGTGTTTTTTCGATTGCTTCATCGTCTTAAGTTGCTGACATATTCACAAAAGCTTCTAGTCCTCGTACATTTCAAGATATGCTAATCAAGCTTGGAATGGTGGACATTTTCCACCCTCCAGCTTGTGGAGGGGGGGTATCAAGAATAGAAGAATAAGTGGTGAGGCTAATTGAGAGCAGTTTAAACAATAGTCTGTTACTATCTAGCTGTCACAAATTGGTTGGTTAGGTGTTAGTTATATTTTACAAAAATTATAAATACTTGTACTGTAAAACCATTACTTCCTAAATAAGAATTTTCACATTTCCATCTTTTTACACTCGTTTAATCTTCTTTATTATGTTCTGTACGATTCTTTAGAGGGGCCAATCCAACAACAATAACCCATTAAAAAATGAAAATAGAAGCTTAACCCCACTCCCCCACTTACCTCAAATAGTGACAAAGTGGGTGGTGTTGGTGGAACTTGAGGATAGAAGAAAAGGCCAAGGTATAAAGCTAAGGTTTAACGATGGATTTATGGTGGAAGAATTTTGCTAGAGTTTTGCCTATTGGAGGGGGAGGAAGATCTTGGATCTAAACCAAGACAAAGAGAGAGAATTGTTGTGAAGGAAAGTGGTGAAGAGAATGGGGAGGGTGATGGGGTATTTATAAAGCAAAAATAATTTAATTTAGAATTAAAATTTTTCACTTATTTACACAAAATTCAACTTTGGTGGGCTTTTGCCATGGCCAAGTCAATTTTGGTGTGCTCCCACCATGGTTGAACGTGGAAATGTGGCCAAGGGGTCATAAAAACTAAATTTTTTTATTTAATATAATTATTATATATTAAAAATAATTAAATATTAGTTTATTGTGGGAAAATTGGAGTGGGCTTTTGGTGTGGATTTGGACCAAATCAGCCATACCATGTGAAAGGGTATATTTTTGGGAGTCTCAAATTTTTTTTTCAGAATTTCTTCATTTATATATTAATTATAGTAATTATTTTACTAGAACAAAAATAATTAATTAACTAATAAATCAAGTTGTTGCTAAATAATTGTGATTTTCGGATTTTTTATTATTTTTCCCTCAAAATAATATTTCTATAATTAAAATATACTTAGTATAAATTTTTCAAAATATTTTGAGGTCAAAAAGTCTCCAGTTAACCTCCGTAGTTAACCAGGGGCATTTTGGTCTTTTTACAAAAGCTGTCTTAGGAAATTTTCAAAAAATTCTAAAAATTTTCATTAGCTATTCTAAGCATATTTATGGCTTAAAAATAAATTTTAAACATTTTTATCTATTTTATTAATTTATCTCAATATTTGACTTTTTCTTAACAAAATGGTCATTGTACCATTTTTGAGCCTGATTCGGAAAAATTTTTAAAAATCTAAACTGAGTAGTATTTATCAATACAAACACAACTATCGAGTCAGATTTTTGAAAGTCTAATCCTGTTCTCCAAACTTAATTATAGAATAAACAGAAAATAGTTCAATGAATAAAAGTAGGGGTGTTACAATTTCATAATCAGAAAAATAATTGAAATACAAAGAGATCAAAATATACATCAAAATATTATTACTTATTCCTAATACATTAAAAATATCTTAGTCAAAGTAATGTCCATCTACCCTATCCCATAAAATAACAAACCATCAGACTAGGCCTATTGATCCTCATCAAAGCTGAGTCTTCATTAACCATGATCAATCATGCATAAAAGAAAAAGTAATGGAGTGAGGTGATTTGTTCTAAAATCACTTTCACATGTATGGTAGGAAATCTACCATAAAATACAGAGAAAATATAGTTGATAATAAAAGGGAACCTAAGGTTTATTCTAAATTATACTATCCTTAACTCGGTATGGATTCATACTTTCCATTAGTTGGTACTAGTTCTTAACAGAACATGAAAAGTCACTGGGAGTACAAATACTACCTCTCTCAACATCATCACATGATACAGTCCTCATCATCATTGAGAAACAAAATAACAATTTAGGATATCCATTTATAGAGGTATACTCTCACCAATCCTGGTGATACTGAGCAGTTGTCAGAGTTATCAAGTTAGTTAAGTGATTATCCCAACTCAAGAGCATTACCTTAGCCATTAGGACGCTCATCACTTAATACCATACCCTCTAAACTTAACTATGGGCCTTTCATCCCACAGTGTGCCAAACTGTTGAAATAGCATATTACGCACAAGAAAGGGGGGTTGAATTGTGCATATAAGAACTTTTTAATTATAAGCCAAACTCGAAATCGTTTTTGTGCTAAAGGATAGAGAAAACAAGCACACAGAAAATTTTATACTGGTTCACTCAACTTTGAGCTACGTCCAGTCCCTTCACCTATAAGGCATCCACTAACCAACCTTGGTTACAAGTATTCTTCACGACCTCTTCAGGCTTTACAATGCAATCACCCCAGATTGCTTTACCAACCCAAGTATTCTTTGTTCACTAAGCCTCTCCAGGCTTTCACAACAAAAAGTTGTTTTACAAACAGATTTAACTCACACAATGAGGATATAGAAGATTAAACTCAATACAACAAAGTATCATAGATTTTTTAAGCTATCGTCCAGTGGACGTGTAAAAACAACAGCGTTTTTATGTTCGTACTTGATTTTCTATTTTTCGTTGTTCATTCTCTCTTTTACTAGTTCTTTTATCTCGATATATATAGTCTTTAGCGAAAAAGAGCCGTTGAGGAAGACTTTATTTTATTGCTTCAAGAAAAGGTGTGCGTATCGAGCTTTCAATCATATCAAATAAAACAACTTTTGAACTTGTACTAAGACAGAAAGAGCAGCTCTGCATGGGAGTTCTGCTTTTCTGATCATTCTTCATTTGGTTTGACAGCTCAAGGAGTTGACTTGCTTTTTCTTTCGTGCCACGCTTTTGTACTAGAAAAGTTTCTATCTACCATTTAATGCTTCGAAATATTTGAACGTTAGTTCTTAAAAAGGAAAGTCATTAGTTTCAATATATGTAAAACAAGGACGAATAGATTGGATAAAAGCATAGTTGTTTAATAGCTTGCATCTGGATGCGTCTAGAGTAGTTATCCAAAAATTAAAAACATTGAGTCCACAAGAGGACTTACACTTGGATGCTCATCATATATGAGTGCATTGGACGCCTGTTTAATATTGGACACTGTAAATCTGTTAGTTTAAAAAACAAAAACTTAAACTTTAATAAGTTTGTTATCTTCAAAATTTGAGGGTCTAGACTTTTCAATGTCTTTGGTTCCAACAATTTCCCCCTTTTTGATGATGACAAACTTTATTAATTTTTAAGTTTTGTAAATATTTTAAGACAAGGAAAATGCATATATAACAAGGTTTTGATAGACTTACTATGCCCCCCCTAAGTTCGAAGTATCATAACTTGCATACTTGACAAAAAGTTAGTCCTGATAAATGTCCAAGTATCAGAGTATAGAATATTTATGTATGAATGCAACTAGTATCAGAGCAAATCAGAGCAATAGTAGTCAAATATTTACGTATTAGAGCAATCAATCATGTTAACATATCAGAGCAAGGCTAAAGAACAAATCATACAGAAAAAAAGGTTTTATTATAGGCATCTCAGGACTATACATAAAAATTTATAAAACATATGCTTTATTTTCTCCCTTTGTCATTATCAAAAAAGAGAGAAAAAAAAATGTCATCATGGTCATTATGGCACTAGTGGAGGAGGAGGTGGAATAGATTGCAGTGTGCGGAGGAATTCTTGCTGATTCTAAAGGATTTGTTGTAGAAGTTAGAAGATGGGTTGAAGTTGGTTGGTGACATATTGTTGGACGATAGGGTCAACAGTGGAGATAGGTGGAGGTGCAATGGTGGAGATAGGAAGGCTCACGGATGCTTGAGAACCAGGAGTAGGCGAGGGGTGGAGGTGTTGGGGAGGGGTAGGTGGATGAACGTCGATGGGTGGAGGAGGTGCTTCTAAGAAGAGAAGGTGGTGAATTTGTAGTTGGTATGGAGGTGGAAATGTCCATGGGCAAGGAGGTTTGAAGGAGTTGGGATGGGTAAGTGCAGCAATCAGAGTGTAAAGGAGAGAAGTTTCTATACCAATAATTAGACGTGCATTAGCTTGATGAATAAAGGCAGCAGAAGTGTTTGAGAAGTGAAAGACACAAGCTGGATGCTGCGTGTACTCAGAGTTCGTCACTGTGGGAGTGTTCGCCTTGTCGTCTGTCAAGACTCCGCTGCTGGATGCTTCTTGTTCACAAGTGAACATATGTTGATGCCAGAAACGTTCAACGTTGTCCTCATCCATGTCTTATGAAAGACGGTGAACAATGTACCATTCTAGATTAATGGTTGGATGATGTTGAATCTCAGCTCTGGACGGTAGTGGTAAAGAAGGCGTCTTGGTCAAAATCTTCTCCTTCTTTTTGCTAATATCCAAGGTTGGGAGCCTTGGGCATATGTGATCTGGTTGGATGCAGACGGTCGTGGATGGTTTGATGTGCTGAGATGGGGGGATGTAAAGTTGATATTTCAAAAATGTAGAGCTCTTTACAGAGTTGCAAAACATATGCTCAAACAATGAGGGGAAGAAACTAGCTTCTTCCAGGTCTAATGGCCTAAACTTCAAATCTGTTGGCCTCAATTGGATTGTCCACTCGAATGCTTGATTTTTATTTTGTAGCAACGCCTGTTGTATATCTTCCACTGGAGGTACTCGATGTTGAAGTACGCCAAGAGGATAGGCAGTTAAGCGCCAGGCTCGCTCCAGTCTTGGATACCTTTGTCTGATAAACTGCTTCAACGGCAAATGTTCAATTGCTCCAGAAGGTAGTGCCAAGTATTCTTCAGAAGGTTGATGGACGTAGTCGTCTGTGTACTTGTCAAGAGATAGAGGCGAATAATCAAAGACAAAGTCAAGCTTAAGAAGAGGTTCTGGATGTAGTATAATGGCATTGTCGTCCACTTGGTTTTGTTGGTTGCCATCCATAAATAGTAAAGGCCACTGTTGTTTGGTTTTTCTCAAGGTTTCTTGTTGGGTGGATGGTGTGGCTATGGTGGAAGGTAGAAAAGGTTGTTTCAGAGGCTTAATGGAGAGGTGCAATTTAGGGAGTCCAGGTGTGGGTATGGTGCAGACATAACCTTCATCACCAGGCAGTAGTATGTCTAGTTCAGGTACAGCTTCTGTTTCAGATTGTGTCTGGGCTTGTGTTTGGATGGAGGGTTGTTCAGAGGGTTCAATAATCAAAGTTTCGACAAAAACATCATCTGATTTAGTAACAGCAAGAGCAGATGACTTACTTTTCTTTTGTTGTACTGTTGCTGGTTCTAATTCAGCAGTCATTTGGATGGTTGTGAGAGTTGGACGGCTAGTGGTTATGGTTGTGGTTGTGGTTGAATAGCAACTATGGCAGTCTTCTGTTTCTTAAGAAGAACTCTAATGGGCTCATCATCCTTATCGTCTAATTCTACAATCATCTGGAGTCTTCTTTGGCAGGTGTTGGTGCAAGTTCAGGTGCAACAGCAGGCAAAGCTTGAGGCTATTAAGACTTAGACCTCGTTACTCTAGATGTCCTAGCCTTGGACGACTTCCTCTGTCGAGCAACTATAGGATTTACAAACAAAGCTTCATCGTCCATTGGCTCAGCATGTTGGACAATTTGTTCTTCTACTGGCTGAGGTACCATCTCAACTGGCTCTTCCTTAACAGTCACCTGTTTGGATGTTGTCTCAAGAGGCTTCAACACAAAACCATCCTTCATCTAGGTGATGTTGTTGCAGTCCAAATGGCAACTGCGTGAACTTGTGGCCACCACTAAGCGTTCTAATCCTAGCTTGTTCACCAATAGACAGTGCAAAGAAGGCATGGTATACCTTCTGTTGCCAGAAGATCTTGTTCAGTAGAGCAACATAGGTGATCTAGTCAAGCGTTCCTCGTCCTCTCATGGTGCGAAAAATGTTGCTTAGGATGAGGTGAGGCAAGTTGAACTGCTAACCAGTTATCATGTGGAACAGTGCAAACCTATGCAAGAAGGTGACGCTGTCCTTCGACCCAGCCTTGTGTAGTATACCTTTATTCAGAAACTACTGGTATACTTTCCTTTCTTTTGTCAGCTTGCTGTATTCAATGGGGCCTTCGCCTTCAGGTCCCATCAAGGCGGCGTCAATGGTGTGATGGCCACCAAAGTTGTTCTCCCAGCCGTTTTTGATGCAGAAGCCGGCCCGTTCACAGCCAATAGCTTGTGCAACTGTCCCAAGGTCCAGTGTGACCTTAACTCCCAGAACAGTGCCAACAATGTCAGTCTTTGAGAACTCTGTAGAATTCCAGAATTGTCTGATGAGTTCTGGATAAACAATCTCGTTCAGATGGAAAAAGTTGAGGATTCCACATCGAGTCAGATTGTCTTTGACCTTCACTCCCATATCGTCGAGAGCTTGAATTTCAAAGCGACTCTCTATCAAAACAATAGCCTTGTCTAGGCTTTCTACACGAGCTACAAGCTTTACAGCGGCACCAGTTTTCTCCATTACAGAAGTTGAGAGAAAGAGGGTTTAAGGTTTAAGATTTTTCGAGAGATAGAGTTTCTGAGATAGTAAAGGTAAGTGTTTAGGTGCAAGTGTTTAGAATGTATAGGAAGGAACTGATGGGTTTCTCTTTTTGGCAATTTTTTGAATTTTCGAAGAGAGATAAAGTCGCATTTAATACTGGTTAGGTGCTCACTTTTCTCAAGGGCGGGTATACAGCACATACGTGACTCAGACAAAAAAAAGCATTTATTTCAAATCATTTTCAGTGAAAACATGATTAAGTACGAATAAGGATTTTTATGCACTTAAATATGAACTGTTATGTAATGCGAATAGTCATGAGTGCATATATGATGGATGATACAATAATGATGATGGACGCTATATGAATTTGGATGCTACTATTCATTGGACGGTCAAAACACATAGAAGGAAAACTATTCCTTTATAAATTTCATGCTAAGACGATCCCGGATATAGATAAGTTTATCTTTAGGAAGAGGTTTTGTAAATATATCTACTAATTGATTTTTAGTGTTAATGAACTAAATATCAACAACCTCTTTCTGAACATAATCTCTTATAAAATAATGTTTTATTTCAATGTGTTTTGCTCTTGAATGCAATATAGGATTTTTACACAAGTTTATTGCAGTAGTATTATCACAGAGGATAGGAATGTTACTCTCATAAATATTGTAGTCCTCTAGCTGATGCTTGATCCATAGGATTTGTGAGCAACAGGACACTGCTGAGATGTATTATGCTTCTGTTGTAGACAGGGCAATCGTCCCTTGTCTTTTGCTCATCCAAGAGACCAGATTTCTACCAAAGAGGTGACATCCTCCACTGGTGCTTTTTCGCTCTATTCTGTCTCCAACATAATCAGCATCAGAAAATCCAACTAACCTATATTCCTTATTTGATTTAAAGCATAGACCAAGGTTAGTGGTTCCTTTTAAGTATCTAAACATTCTTTTGACTGCTATAAGATGTGTTTCTCTAGGATCATACTGAAAATGCGCCCATTGACTGCTATAGTTTGGTCTACCTTTTTGGATGTGTCATCCAGCCCAAGTATTGAAGATGGATGCATGGGTGTGCTGATTTCTTGGGCATCGTCCATCTTGTACTTTTTGAGAAGTTCTTTTGCGTACTTTGTTTGATGTATGAATATGCTGTTGTTGGTCTGTTTTACTTGTAATCCTAGGAAGAATTTAAGTTCTCCCATCATACTCATCTCAAACTCAGCTGTCATGAGCTTAGAAAAATCCTTGCATAGATCGCCATTAGTAGCACCAAATATTATATCGTCTACATAAATTTGTGCAATAATAAAATGTGATTTGACGTCTCTACGAAATAAAGTATTGTCTACTTTTCCTCTTGCAAAACCATTTTCTAAAAGGAACGAACTTAATTTTTGGTACCAAGCTCTTGGAGCTTGCTTAAGTCCATATAGAGCCCTTTTAAGTGTGAAAACATGATTAATATAAGTATCACACTCAAAACCAGGAGGTTGTTTCACATAAACTTCCTCATTTATTATGCCATTTAGAAATGCACTTTTTACATCCATTTGATAAAGTTTCATATTACTATGAGCAACAAATGAAAGTAAAATGCAAATGGCTTCTAGTCTAGCTACTAGTGCAAAAGTTTCAGTAAAGTCTATGCCTTCTTGCTGAGTAGCCTTTAGCCACAAGTCTAGCTTTGTTTCTTACCACTTTGCCTACTTCGTCTAGCTTGTTGCGAAACACCCATTTAGTTCCTATGATAGATTTATCTTTAGGTGCAGGAACTAGCTGCCACACGTTGTTTCGTTCAAACTGACTCGGTTCTTCCTTCATGGCATTGATCCAACCTTCGTCCAAGAGAGCTTCGTCCACTGTCTTTGGTTCTATCTGGGAAATCAAGGCAGTTTGAGTTTGCTCCTTAAAGGTTGATCTTGTCCTTACTTGATCGCGTATATTTCCAAGTATCTAGTTATCTGGATGATATGTCTTTAATTGCCACTATTGCCTAGTTGGTTCCTTTTCTTCCATTTTTGGATCGTCCAACTATGTTCTGGATGTTGGTATGTTGGTATCATCCAACTTCATATCTGCAAATGAATCGTCTAGCTCTGATAGTTCTCTATCAGGCTTATTGTCATTGAATTTCAAATGAATGGCCTCTTCAACCATTAAGGTTCTAGAGTTGTAAACTCTATAGGCTTTGGATGTTTCAGAGTAGCCTAACAATATCCCATCATCACTCTTAGAATCAAACTTTCAAAGATTGTCCTTAGTGTTTAAAATAAAACATTGACATCCAAAAGGAGGAAGATATGATATGTTGGCTTTTTTTCCTTTCCACAGTTCATAGGGAGTCTTTTTTCAAAATGGGTCTAATATGTATTCTATTTTGCAAATAACATGCTGTGTTTATAACTTTAGCCCAAAAATGCTTAGGAGTGGAGTTATCATTAAGCATGGTTCTAGTCATTTCTTGCAATGACCTATTCTCTCTCTCTACCACACCATTTTGTTGAGGTGTTCATGGTACAGAGAAGTTGTGGAGAATTATGTTCTCCTCACAAAACACTTGAAAACTTTCGTTTTTGAACTCTCCTCCATGATCACTTCTGATTGAGGCTATACAGACACCTTTTTCATTTTGAATTCTTTTACAGAAAATAGAAAACATTTTATATGACTCATCCTTGTGTTTTAGGAACATGACCCATGTCCATCTAGTATAGTCATCTACTACAACTAACCCATATCGTTTTTCGCTAAGAGAGGCTGTTCTAGTAAGGCCAAACAAATCAATATGTAATAGCTCAAGTGGTCTAGTAGTGTAAACAATATTCTTTGATTCAAAAGAGCTTTTCACTTGTTTCCCTTTTTGACAAGCATCACAGAGAACATCAGATTTGTATACAAGATTTGGAAGTCCTCTTACGAGGTTATGCTTGTTTAGCTTTAAGATTAATCTCAAGCTTGCATGTCTAAGTTTCTTGTGCCAATTCCATTGATTCTCGTTGATGGATACTAGACATGACACATTTTGATTTGTGAGATCATTTAAGTCAATCTTATAAAGATTGCCTTGCCTCTTAGCAGAAAATAATATAGATCCATTTAGATTTCTAACTATACATGCCTCTTTGTCAAAGGAGACACTATGTCTACTGTCACATAATTGACTTATGCTCAATAAATTATGTCTAAGTCCTTCAACATATAAAACATTTTCAATTGAGGGGAAAGGATGCTTACCTACCTTACTTATACCTATAATCTTACCCTTCTAGTTTCCTCCAAAGGTGACCCATCCACCGTTCTTCGGTTGGAGGCTTTGGAACATACACCTTTCACCTGTCATGTGTCGTGAGTAACCACTGTCCAAGTACAATGATTGGTGTTTTCTTTCTATTTTCAAGCAGATCTGCAACAGGAATTATCATAAACTTAGGTACCCAAATAGACTTTGGTCCTTTTTTGTTAGTACTGAAGGCATTGGACGCCTTCTTGACTAGTCGATGAAAACATTGAGATGGTTCATGCCCACTTTTTCCACATATTTTTCAAAAAGCAACATTTTTGTTTGTTTTACAGGCTTCTTCCTTAGTAAAGCCAAGCCTAGATTTGTCATAAGGACTCCATCTATAAGACAAAATTTTATTTAGATTTTCAGTCCCATTGACGAACTTGGATAGGCTTTCTTTTAGACGAGTAACTTCCTTTTGAAGTTCTAATGCTTTATAAGAAGGTATCTCTTCTGAAGTAACCTTTGTTTTTAACAACTCATTTTCTTTTAAAATATTTTCATAATTTTCTTTAAGCAAATTAAATTCTTTTGTTACTTTGGAAATTTTCCTTTTTAGTTCTTTATATCCTACTGAAAGAGTAAAGGAGTTTGCAAGCAATTCATTATATACTTCTTGAAGAGAAGCTAAATCGTTAAAGTTTACCTCTTCATCTTGGTCATCTTCTGAGCTTTCAAAGCTGGTCTCCACCATGAGACACAAGTTTGCTTCTTCCTCTCCTTCTTCGAATGAGGATAGGTCCAAGTCCTCCCAGGTGGCCATGAGTCCTTTCTTCTTGAAGAAGGTTTTCTTCTTGTCCTTTTGTAGGTTTGGACATTCAACTTTGAAGTGTCTCGGCCTTTTACATTCAAAGCAGACTGAGGGGCTCTTCTCCTTGGGTTCTTTTTTAAATTTCTTTATGAAGTTTTTAACACGTTACGCACAAGAAGGGGGGGGTTAAATTGTGTGTATAAGAACTTTTTAATTATAAGCCAAATTCCAAAACGTTTTTGAGCTAAAGGATAGAGAAAACAAGCACACAGAAAATTTTATACTGGTTCGCTCAACTTTGAGCTACGTCCAATCCTTTCACCCAGAAGGTATCCACTAACCAACCTTGGTTACAAGTATTCTTCACAGCCTCTTCAGGCTTTACAATGCAATCACCCCAGATTGCTTTACCAGCCCAAGTATTCTTTGTTCACTAAGCCTCTCTAGGCTTTCATAACAAAAGTTGTTTTACAAATAGATTTAACTCACACAGTGAGGATATAGAAGATTAAACTCAATACAACAAAGTATCAGAGATTTTTTAAACTATCGTCTAGTGGACACATAAAAACAACAACATTTTTATGTTCGTGCTTGATTTTCTATTTTTCGTTGTTCATTCTCTCTTTTACTAGTTCTTTTATCTCGATATATATAGTCTTCAGCGAAAAAGAGCCGTTGAGGAAGACTTTGTTTTATTGCTTCAATAAAAGGTGCGTGTATCGAGCTTTCAGTCATATCAGATAAAACAGCTTTTGAACTTGTACTAAGACAGAAAGAGCGGCTCTGCACGGGAGGTCTGCTTTTCTGATCATTCTTCATTTGGTTTGACAGCTCAAGGAGTTGACTTGCTTTTTCTTTCGTGCCACACTTTTGTACTAGAAAAGTCTCTATCTACCATTTAATGCTTCGAAATATTTGAACGTTAGTTCTTAAAAAGGCAAGTCATTAGTTTGGATATATGTAAAACAAGGACACATAGATTGGATAAAAGCATAGCCATTTAATAGCTTGTGTCTGGACGCATCTAGAGTAGTTATCCAAAAATTAAAAACATTGAGTCCACAAGAGGACTTACACTTAGACGCTCATCATATATGAGTGCATTGGACGCCCGTTTAATATTGGACGCTGTAAATCCATTAGTTTAAAAAACAGAAACTTGAACTTTAATAAGTTTGTTATCTTCAAAATTTGAGGGTCTAGACTCTTCAACGTCTTTAGTTCCAACAATTGTAGCTTCCCTAGTAGAGTGTCATGCCATTGCATGTCACTTGCTTTACATTACTCACAAATTTATCACTTTCTTACTTCTCATACAGAGGTTTCCCTGGTCTCATTTAATTTGAGCACCAATATAATCAACATTTTTGCCTTATTTTTTTGCAGAAATTGCACAATACTAAAATTTAAATAGAATAACAATTTAGTAATCATATAAATTTTAGTAGAATGACGACATAGTAATTATAATTTAATTACTAAAATTTTGGCACAATAACAACTAAATAAATACATTTTAATTTTCTAAATTTGAGCAGAGTAACAACATAGCAAGTAAAATTTAATAATTTAAATTTGAGCAGAATAACAACTTAAAAGTTATAATTTAATAATTTAAATTTGGGCAGAGCAACAACTTAGCAAAATTTGATGTTTAACATCAAACAATATAATAATGATAATAATAATAGTAAAACTTAAGCCTAAAAAGATTTAAGGCAAAAACCCTTCTTACTAACATGCAAAATAACAACAATTTAGAACTAACCCCACTCCCCCCATTATCTCTAAGGTTGTTGATGAAGAGGATGAAATTATAGATGCAAACCGCCAAGGAAGAGAACTTTACTAGTTTTTGGAAAATTAGTAAAATTTTAGCATAAAAACAAAGTAAAAGAAATTTTTTTCTAGAGAGAAAAGCTCTCTAAGAATTTGGCTAGCTTGAGAGAGTGGAGTATGTGTAAAGGATGTCTAAAATACATAGGTATTTATTGGAGAAGAAGGGAGCATAGGTGTCCCCTAAGTGACATAAGCCATTATGTCAGAATAAGGTTTTTGATTTATTTTTAACTCAATTAAGGGACAAATATGCAAAACTAGGGACACATATAAATTTTAGGTGGTGGATCACCTCCTTGTAGGTTGAAAACGTGTTGGGTGACCTGTCCTAAAGCTCCCTAATATAAATTTTAACTGTCATTCATTAGCTGATACCGATAAAATCGCCTAAACTTTAAAAAAATAACTTTTAATATCAAAAAAATGAAATTAAATTCAAAACTGGACAAATACATTATTTTTCATCAAAAATAAATTTCTAATAATTAATTTTAATTTTTATTAATTTATTTCAAATTTTATATATTTATTTTTGTATTTTTAAGCTAAAAACTTCATAATAAATCCAATTTAATTCAATAAATACCAAATTTTTCATGAAAATCATAAAATTAAATATTTAACCTATAAATAAACTGAAATTACCATTTTCTCCATTTTTGGATGTCAAACCAATACTGATTGGCTTATCGAATAATTAGGGGTATTTTGGTCATTTTATACAGAAATTCTAGAAAGTTTCCAAAAAATTTCCAAAATTATATTTTAATATATATGACATGATTCCAAGCTCAAATTTATATTTTAATATCAATTGAATCTTTTTTTCATGTCAGCCCTTAATGTTGAGAAATAGGGACAAAATCGTCATTTTTTAATTTCTCTAGAATTTAGCTCTAAAAAATTATTAAAAATCACGAGTAGATAGCTCTTCAAATTTAGAGTGCAATAGTGGGAATTATAATTTTTAAATTTCTTCCCAAATTTTAGAATTAAATTGTCAAATATTAGAAAAAAATTGAAAAAATTAAAATAGCGGTGTTTCATTTTCACTATTTTTCATTTAAAATAAAATTTTTATAATTAAATATACATTGTATAAAATTTACAAAATATTTTTTAGGTCAAAAAGTCTCTTTACAAAAATTATCTCAATAAATTTCTAAAAAACTTCAAAAATTATTATTAATTATTCTAAGTATATTGATAACTTAAAAACAAATTGTAAACACTTCAACTATTTTTATTTATTATTTTGTAATCTGACTTTTTAGGGACGAAACATAAAAAAACACTTTGGGCCTCCTTAAGGCTACCGTGCTCAGGCTACCATGCCCAACCAAGTATAAAAACAGATTTTTATAAAATTTTATTTATTATCTTATTATTATTTTATGTAAAAATGCTAAATAATTGCTTAATAAATAATTTTTACACCAAATAATTGCCATCTTTGAAATTTTTAAACTTTTACCTTTAAATATTTTTTTCTAATTAAAATAGACATATTATAATTTTTTTTAAATTTTCCTAAGCCAAAAAGTCTCTAATGGGCCTTTTGTAGTCAACAAGGACATTTTGGTTATTTCATACAAACAAATTCAATTAATGTTGAGAAAACTATTAAAATTATATTTTATTATTTTAAGCATATTTCTAAATTAAAATATAAATTTTAAACCTTCTATCTATTTTTACTATTTTATCTTATTATTATTATTTCTAAGGACGTAATGGTCATTTTACCGTTTTCCAGGTTTTGGCCAGAAAAATCATTAAAAATCTAAACTGAATAGTATTCATTACTATGAACGCAACTGTGGGGATCAAAGTTTTGAGATTTTCATCCGGTTTTCCAGAATAAAATACAAAATAAATAGAAAAACAGTACAAATAAGTAAAAGTAAGGGTGTTACAACATATACGAATGAATTGTAAGGCAATCTTATTTAATTAATCATTTTAAAACATTATATGTTACTATTCTACTTAAACATTATATATTATATGCGTCATTACTTTTTTTAAACATTTGTTGGAAAGTTATTAGAGTTGTCTCTCTACAACTACATTATAAGGCGATTTGGGTCAACATTTTATTAAATTAGAAAAATGATAAAGATATGTACCATGGTTATCTTTTTCTTAAATATGTAATATTATTTATAAATTCAATTGACACACAAGGCTACATTTTTAGATTTTCCAAATAAATTGCTTTTATGCTGTTTATAATTAATATTTATTACATATTATTTATTAATATTCCTATAACGTATGTTTTAACCAAATTTAGTCTCTTAATTACAAATTAATATAATCATTAATATATAACTACTAATTAAAGACAATTTCAATTTATGTTTCTTAATACTAATCGTAACAATTATAATTTTGGTGTAAAAAAAATTCCTTTTTGTTGATTATAATTAATAATAATTACATACTATTTACTATTTTTCTCATAACTTACATTTTAATTAAATTCAACCTCTTGATTACAAATTAATAAAATGATTAATATATAACTACTAATTAAATACAATTTCAATTTATGTTACTCAATACTAATTGTAACAACATTATAGTTTTGGTTAAACAAATTTCCCTTTTTGTTGATTATAATTAATAATAATGACAAACAATTTAATATTTTTCTATAACTGACATTTTAATTAAATTCAATCTCTTAATTACAAATTAATATAATAATTAATATATATAATTACTAATTAAAACAATTTTAAATTATCAGTAACTCAATATTTCCTCAATACTAACTATAACATTACATAATTGGGACAAATCACACATAACAATATGAAACACTTCTCACCACTTCTCATAATTACAATTTTCTAAAAATATGATTTGATTTTAACTAATACATTCAAGCTTTATTTGCTTAGAAAGTAAACTATAATTTTATATATACTTTATGCAAAAGAATAAAAGAAGAGAAGAGAGATTCATGAAATAATGAATGATGTGATAGAGAAATAGAAAAAATAATATTGCAAAAAGTGTCTTATAATAATATAACTTTTGTCACTTTCAATTTCTAATAATAAATAAATGATATAGGCAATGAATGTGCAAGTAGGGGTTGTGGAATGTGCATGTTTAGATGGAAATCACCACATTTTGTACTAAACGTGCCTATCTATCCCCTTGTTTTTTGTGCTAGTTTGCATGGCTTCCAAGCAAGAACTGAAGCTCCCTTTGATGCTTTTGGTGGACAAAGAAAGAAATCGTGTGGCCATGGCTGAAGCAAGTATAGACATATAGACATTTTTTTCAATTTTCTCAATAGGAACTATCATAAGGCTTGTATCAAAGAACTAAGGGTACGATGAAGTAGAAAAGATTGGTGTTGCATCAACAATTTGTCCAAAAGCGTGGAAAGTTCAGGTGCTATGATTTTTTGGAACCATTCAAATAATAAATCAGAGGAGTGTGCCACATAAGCAAAAAGGATAGTATGGAAGAATGGTTGCTTTCTAAAAAGGTTGAAGTGGCAACGTCAAATGTTGTTGAAAAAAAGAAAGGAGAAAAGTAGAAATTTAGTATCCATTGTATACTTATATTCTAGCTTTTACTTTTGGTTGCTCGGTCTGATGTCTTAAGGGATGTGATTCATGATTGTTATTTATATACCCCTTTATGCTCCTTTTTCCTTCTATATTATACCTGATATTTTATTCCCCTTGTCCTGCTACAACCTGTAAAGACCTTTTGACCTTATATCATACATCAATTCTTATTGTTGCAGAGATGTGGTTTATGGTCAAGCCTATGGTAATATATTTTCCCTGTGAATAATTGACATTTAGGTGAGTGGTCCCTTCTTTGGAAGTAAACTTAATTTTAGGATAATTTAGCCTCTGATTAGGTGTACTTGTGATCATCTCTAATTCATACCCTTCTCTAGCTACTCATTATCTATTGGTGGGTTCTTCTGATTGATCATTCTTAATTATCTTGTGACAAGCAATGTTTAAGTTTGGGGTAGTTTGATGTGTGCGAAATATGCATACTATATTTTTATTTTATTTAATACTTATTAGGACATTATATTTTTATGTATGTTTTTAGCATTTTATTTGATGTTTTTGTTGAGTTAATTACCTTTTTGTTTGTTTAGTTACTAGAAGGTAGAATTTTGCTATGAAACTTGGTCAAATGAAGAAGCGTAACTAAAGGAGTCTACCGTCAAAATCTCAGGTATTTTGGAGCTATAAAAGTGTCAACAGTAAGATTTACGGGGTGCCCACAGAAAAATTCATGGTCGTGGTGAATGATGGTAGTGCGTGTCAAGTGCTTTGTTCTCGTTTGTTGGGGTCAAAAACGTACAATTTGGGTTAGCCCAAGATATAAAAGAGACCCTTGGGCACACTCTGAATCATGGAACTGATTTGGGGAGCTACCTTGACCTTGGAGATTGGGAGTGAAATTTGGAGATCAAAGAGGGCAAGGTGAAGGACAACTTTGGAGATTCAACAAAGACTACAGTTACTCCAAGATCAGAGATTGGTTGGTAAATAACTTTTACTTACATTAGAAAGACAGTCAAACAGTTGTTAATATTTTGGGAATAAATTTAACTTATTTGGTTGAACCTGTTTAATAATTACCTCTTTGTTGCATGCATGGGGTGATGACTGTTGAACTGGTCTTTTGTGGGTTCATTGTATGTCTCACTACTCCAAACACTGTTAGTGCAATAGAGTTGGTTTTTCTATTCTAATACCATAGCTTAAGAAAACTTGTAGTTCTTTATCTTTAATTATTTTCTATGTTTAGCACTCTAGTAATTAGAAGTGAAAGGCAGGTACAGTAGATAGAAACAGACCAAAAAAAATAGCACTTTACTGGCGGTTTACTTTGGCAGTCCTGAAAACCGCCACAATATGATGCACTTTTTAGCAGTTTATAATTTTTTCGGGGGTTTGTAACTGCCACAATTTTTTAAATATTTTTATTCTCATTACCCTTTTTCAACACCAATTGATGCTCCGCTCCGTATGGCTAACGTGTGACTAACTTAACCCGGCATTATGGTCATGGCATCTATCAATTACTTATTTTCAGTTAATTTTGTCAATTACTTAACACATGTCACCAACTGAAAATAAAATTGAAATACTTAACACAACACAAAATAAGTAATTACTTTACATATAAAAAATTAAAAAAATAAAAGAAATAAGCTCTTTACCCATTCATCTCGTTATTCATTCTCGTATTCTAGTTCAGTTCTCCCGTCATGCTCTTCGACAATCTCCATTGCCTCCAAAATCCTAGCCAAACCTACCACCAGAAGCTTCAATTTCCGTCTTCCAAGTTCAGCTTCAAATCCCTAAGGCTTTGCCAATGTGCCACCGGCAGCGGTTCCGCCCTCAGTGCTCGCATGGTTTCGACGTTGGTGATCAAGTCCACCGCGGCGATCGATTTAGACACTATGTGGTTTTCGGACGCTTTCTCTTTTCTCTCAAAGCTTCCTTGCATTTCTAGATTCGTGAATGTTAAACTACTTTTCTTAATTGTTTATATTTTTTCATTGCAGTACATCTTAAGAGGAGGCAAGACTTGTTCCTGTTGTTGCCAGATGCGTTCAAGGGGATCAAACAGGTTGGAGTTATCAGTTGGGGATGTCAGGTGATTGAACGATTATTCTATCTCACAGTGAATGATTGCTCTGAATGCTCAATAAGATTTAAATTAAGGTTAAAATGTTGTGACTTAATATCTGTTTTGTTCTTATGATGACTCACTAGCTTTGATCTGATTGTTAACCAGGGACATGCTCAATGTCAGAATTTACCAGACTTGCTAAAGCGAAGTCTGATATTGTGGACAAGGTGTGATTCTGGTTTTGATTTGTTAGTTGGTTCAGTTTCTTTTATAGTATCTGAATGCATGCTATAATTGTTGGTTAACCGTTTGCAGTTTACTTCAATTTTAATTATGTTCAGAGAGTAAACCATCAATTTAATTGCTTAGTCAAGTGATGGTTACTCCTGTAATAAACAGGTATGTTTGATCTTAGGCTTTAATTGTTTCTCATTAATCATTAGAGCTTAAGATTTCATTGTGCCAGTATTAACTCTCATAGAGAGGTTGACTGTGGTGGTGAACTAGCATGATGATGCATCTTCTAGTTATGATCCTTTTGCGTTTTCTGCTTTACAGACACTCACGTGGATCTCTTCTGTGCCTACTGAAAGAGCTGGCAGAAATGTTCATTCTCGAGCACCTCCACCATGGTTTTGAAGAAACTGCAGGAGTTTATATGCATTCTAAGCCTGTCGACTGTCAATTGCATGTCATATTTTGTTTGATGTACATGGACAGGGCAAAGGCAAGTTAGTTTGAATCATTTTGGTATAAAAGTTTGGTATTAAATTTTGTGTAGTTATGTTAAAAGTTTTGTTTAGTTTATATCATTTTGGTATAAAATTTTGAAATAAACCTCATGATAGGAGTAAAAGTTTGTGAAGTATAGAAGGGGAAAAAACCATTAAGGAGAAGAAATAGAGAGAAAATAACCGCTGCTGTCAAAGCTAGAATTTAGGAGGATCTAATCTGCTAGAGTAGTAGCCAGCTTAGCAGGCTTATTATGCATTTCATTTGTCAAGTTTGCTTCACTGCAGGGGAAACTTATTCCTCTCTTTGCGGCCAATTGATTCCTTATATGAATGGACTTTCTTATTTTCTGTCATATGCCTCACTCAGTATTTTATTTATTATTATTATTATATGTTGTCCTTATAGAGTCATCTTTTGTTGTTGGTATTTTAGAACTCAACCTTACCAGTGCATTTGTCCAACCAGACCCTATGGCGCTGGAGATTGATCATTTGCAAAACCAACTCACACGTTCACGTCTCTGTTATATTATTTTCTCTGCTTCAACATTATTCTTTTCAGTTGGCTTTTCATAGTCTTATCAAGTTCCTGCATGTGAAACACCAATAAGATCAATTTCTATCTTCTGTTATGCTGTTATGTGCATCTCTCATTATGAGTTTTCTTCATATTAGAAGTCATGCCCAGAAATACTTCTTGAAAGTTCAAAAGAATAGGACAGCATGTTGCAGTGTCTAAGGTATGCTCAAAATTTATATCCCTGGAATTTAAGTAATATTGTTCTGATCTCTTTATTTTAACCTTTCGCAGACCTGTGCGTTTATTTATTCATTTGGAGGATGTATCCCTACTGTGTATCCATCCTTTTATTTAGTAGTTTACCCTCAACAACTTGTTTGTCTTTGTCATTCTCCCTTTTATTCTTTGCTTCTAAGACGTTTCTGTGCCATATTTACAGATTGCTATCTCTACATCCAACACCGGTAGTGCTTGGGATAATGCCAAGAAGTACATAGAGGTAAATATTTTATTGGATAGTTTGAGTCGTATTATTAATTGATCCATCCCTGTATTATAATTGAGTCCTCACTCTTCAATAAGTGTTAGGAGCTATTCTCTGTTTTTCAATTTATTTTTATTTATAAATTTTACTTAAATTTAAAATGCTGGTACAACGCATGGGAGCTTGCTAGTTATGTGATTTGATGTTCATATCATATTTGAATAAAATTTAATAAAAAATAAACACACCATTACTAATTTGTTTCTCCAAGCATTTTAGTTTTGGGTATGATAAATTTTTCTAATATAGATCTTTATTTTTTAAAGTTTGATATAATTTAAAAATTTATTTAAAAATAATTTTATAATACATTAAAATTGTCTAATATTATTCATCCATAATAGGTTTAATTAAAATAGTTTTTAAATAAGTAATAATATTATTATTTAATTCAAACAATTCAGCCAATCAAATTTAACAAGTCTTGCTAATGGGCCTATATTTACCTTCCGTTTCTAGTGGGGAAAAAAGAAACTTTTAAAATAGTTCTAATCTTTTTAAAATTCAACCATTTCTCTCACTTTCCATTTGGTGATTGGAATCCATTAGGGGATTGGAGAATGGAAATACCCAAAGCTATATGTGCGAGCTCTGCTAGCTTATTTGCTACCTACTGCCTTCGCTTTCTATGTTGTGAGTTGTTGCTAAGTTCTCTCTCTCTCTCTCTCTCTCTTTGTGTGAGTGGCATAGATTGTATTGTACCATCATCATGCCTTTTTATATCTTTTTCTTCTCAACTTTTAACTAATACATATAGATTAGTGGGTTAATTTAATACATAAATGCATTGAGGTGCTCTGTATATGTTAGTCTTTGGGGGCCAGCTACCTACACCCCCACCTAACCTTTCTTTTTCCTTACATTTCAACTTTCTTAATTTTCGGTTTATAATAAATGAAAGTTGCAACTACTGAAACAACATGGTTGTATGTTGCTTTTAGTAAGGTCTTGTCATGAAGTGGAATCCAAAACCTTTCAGGCAATGGGACTGGTAGTACTTATTCTTCAATACAAAAGCAACAGAAAATCTTGTCTCTGGTGAACCATTGCTCACTCTAAAGCTTGGCTAATGATTGTACTTTGATAGCTCCTCTTCTAAGAAGATTGTCATGGGTTCCTTAATGGATAGGCCTTCTTCTCCTCCATTACCTTCTGGCAGCATTTACATCGAAGAGGTTCTGTTATATAGCTGGGTGAAGAATTGTACTTCACTATTGGCTCTCAAACACATTTATTTTGGTGCATCTCCATAGGTAAACATTATATTACATAAATTGAAACCGTCTGAATTATGCTTTTAGTGGACAAATTTTTCTGTGCTTTTTGTTTCTCCTTCTGTCATCTCACCTCTACTTGATTCATATTCTTTGTTATTTATGGCACAGATTGTCACAATACATGCAGGCCCAATTACAGATAGATCCAGCTAGCAGTGAGAAGGTTGTAACTACTTTTAGCTACGTACTCTCTCGTTGTATATAAGCAATTTCTGTACAGTACTCTAGAATAATAATAGAAAATGAATCGATTTTCCTGATCATTTCGTTAAAAAATAAAAACCTTAGCAAACGAAATGATCAAGAAAAACCGATTCATTTCTATTATTATTCTAGAGTACTGTACAAAAATTGCTTATCTGCAACGAGAAAGTAGTTACAACCTTTAAATAACTCACCACTAAAAAATAGAAAACAGTTTTATCCCTTCTCACTGCTAGCTGGATCTATCTGTAATTGGGCCTAAGATTGGGCCTACCTGTATGGTGACACAGATTGTAAACAATCTTTTATTTGTATTGCAGTGTAATTGGTCAAGATGTAACAATTACTCAAAATATATTAAGTAATTCGGAGAAGAAAATTGTGAGTAGCATTTAATGTTATTTCTTAGGATGATCAATAGAAGTTTATATCATATAATAGTATTACCTGGTGTTCTCACTGTTTTGGAACTGGAATTATTTATAGGTGATAAACAGTTTCTTTGTTTTCTTGTTTTTCAGTGGATTTCTTAGAATTTTTCACTTTTCCAAAGTAAATTTTTGGCGGTTACAATTAAGAGTAGTATATCCTCATTTTGTGGTGGTTAAAAATTGCCAGTAAATGCCAAAGATTAACCAAACCAAAAATGCAGCTTTTGGCAGTTTTAAACCGCCAGTAAATGATAATGATTAACCAAACAAACAGTAATTGTAGATCATGTTTTGGCCAAAATACCAGCATTCACTTAAAAATTGCCAGAAACAGTTTTGGCACATGCAGACCTGGCGGTTTATTTAACCGCCTGAATTGCGATTTGTGGTGGTTTTAAGATGCCACAAACTTCATTTTTAACCGCCACTAATAAAAAAAAAAATTGTAGTGAGGGTTGAAGGACCGGAGTATCAAAATTAGGCTTCCATAGATAGAAACTTCATATCAAAAGTTCACTAGATTACAAGGGAAATACCTAGAATTATATCCATGAATGAAAAATATAAGTTTATAAGAGATTAAGAAAAAATTTTAAAAACACTCACATTGAAAAAAAACTCTTAAAAATACTGTCATTGAGTAGCTCATAAAAACATCCTCATTTAAAATAACTATTATAATTTATATAGAGGATAGATACATAATTAATTGTGTGTGTGTGTGTGTGTGTGTGTATTGTGTATGTGTGTGTGTGTGTGTGTGTGTGTGTGTATAATTTTGTTAGCCATGCTTCCCATATGCCACAACGTCATCAACTATATTTATATGGAGGATCTTCAATGGATTGTCATAATTTGCTATTTTCCATCGATAACACTAATAATAGGTCACGTTTGTTCAATTGTTTGAAAAATTATATATTTTTAATTATTTTAAGAAATTATCAAGAGACTAAAAACAAGCATTACCTTATTTGTAGGATTAAAAACATATTTAACCCTTATAATTTTATTTTTATTTTTAAACTTCTATGCAAATATTAGAATACTATAATCATTAGATAATTTTTTGTATTTTATTATATTATAATGACTTATATTTTTAAAACACGAACTCTTATGATTCGAAGATTTTATCTCATGTTAACTTTAAATTAATTTTATATTAAAATAGTGTTGTAAACACAAAGATAACACAAGAAGAGGGGGTTGAATTGTGTTATAGCAATTTTTGCAAAACCTTTGTTAATGATGTATCGTCTGAAAGATATGATCAAAGAGATTTTCAAAACGTTTTATAGGATAGACAAAAGCTTAAAGACATACTGGAAAGCACACAAGATTTATACTGGTTCATCTCACCCCAAAGACAACGTTCAGTCTTGGCACAACCAAGTTTCACTAACTTTTTCAAGTTATAAGTATTCTTTCCACAAGTCTCTTCAGGCTCAACCCAAGTAGTCTTTCACTTGCCTCTACAAACAAAAACCCAAGTATTCTTTGAATCAAAGCCTCTTTAGGCTTCTACCAATCTCGTTAAGAAAAGGTTATGCGTGAGTTACCTCACTGGGTTTAATGTCTTAACAGACAAATATACAATAAAGTACAAAGAGAATTTCACAATTAAAGTATACAAGAGCTTTTTCTTTTCTTAAAGATGTTATGATTTTTAGAGAAACAGCAACAACTATGACAACAACGAATTGAAATAGGTCTCTTCTTCTATTTATAGGCTTCTCCAAAAGTATTCGTTGAGTACTTTGCAACAAGACAGCCTTCGTCTAATGAAAGAGTCGTTGGCGATTAAAATGCAGCATCTAATGCCTTTCCACACCAACTTGTCATATGATAAGATAAAGCAATCTGCTTATCTTTTCTATTCTTGTACTCATCTTATAGCAGTTGTTATATGTCTACTTTCCGTTCTAACATTCGCACACACATTCCTTCTTTTTCGCTAACTTTCCTCGAGAGTTGGTATATAGGCTCTATGAGTTTCGAGGTAGTTTATGCTCTAATTGATGTGCAAATCATTTTAGAAAGTTGTCATCGTTTGTAAGATCTGTTGCTGATTTAGTCAAAGGTTAAGGACAATATATATATTTTTAAAGATATCAGACGGTTGCTAAAAAACCTGTTACGGATGAACAGAC